>JAOVVB010232820.1:0-10316 GCA_028570985.1 Heterobranchus longifilis
CTGTACTAAAGTATACGGAACCAGAATGAAATGCAGCAGTTTGCTGCAAATCCCTTAGTTTTGTCTATATCTTCTATACACATAGTAATTTACTTATGAAAAATAAAAAGTTCAAATTCCTGAAATTCCAGGGCTGCAATGTTATTTAAAAAAAATCTGAAGACTTCCCCTTCTGTCTGTTTGGTAACAAGACAAAAACACCTGAGTAGCCTTTTTTTTTTTTTAGCTGGAATTGCATTCAGCTGTGTTTGGAATGGTTATTATTTCATTTATTTTATTGCAAATATTCTGCTAATAATTTCTATATGTTTCAATATGGTTACTGCAGAAATGCACAAAATGTGCCATCATTCTATTTTAATGTGTTTTGAAAAGTTGTGCTGCAGATATCTAAAGTGTTGGAGTATAAATAAGAAAAGAGTTCATGGATTTTGGAAAATGTGGTAATTGCATTTTGTGTGAAAGCAATGAAAACTGATTGACAGTTTGCCCCACACAGACTTTTGTTTATGTGACTGTGTGAAGAGTTTTGACAGTGTGACTTTAGTTTGGACTAATGCATGTTATCAATAAAAAAAAACTGCAATAAAAACATATAATCTGGGGGAAAATTAGCACTTGAATTCCTTAACCCTACACTTACATTTGAGCACCAAATGGTGGAGCTGTGTATGCAGCTATTTGAAATGGGTTTGGCTGAACATAAGCAAAGAGAGGCAGAGGTGAACTCCTTCCTCAGTGGTCAGAATGCAGCTGTGACACACTACCAGCAGAGATCATCGCAAATATTAGCAGATTTTGAGCAGCAACATAAACAGGTGAGCTGTGAGGATCATACTGTTTTCAAAAGATCTGTAGACTTCTGTATTTATATAACTCAGTAAACCTGCTATGAGGGCCGAGTATAAGAATATCTCTTGTGTTATCCTCTTTCTAGAGGATAGTGGAGTTGCAGCAGTTATCAGAACCAGACCTGGTGAAGATCAACCACTGCAAAGATGAAATCAAAAAACTCTGTAACAGCCTCATGGAACTGGAGTTTCAGCTGATCAGCCAGCTGGAGGTAGGTGTGTGTGTTTGTGCCTGTGTATGCCTTCGATACTTTGTGAAACATATGATCTCCTATCTGCTTAAAGTGTATTCAGAATCAGTGATATAAGTTATTCTAGATTCTATAGATACAGATGAAACGGGTGGCAGTAGCTATAAGTCCGTGGGGACTTGGCTTGGGAACCGGAGAGTCACTGGTTCAAGTCCCCGAACGGACCAAGTATGAGTGTGGACTGGTAGCTGGAGAGGTGCCAGTTTGCCTCCCTGGCACTGCTGAGGTGCCCTTGGGCAAGGCACCGAACCCCCAACTGCTCAGGGTGCCATCCTGTGAGGCAGCCCCCCCACCCTGACACCTCAGTATTAATGGTCCTGTTTGCATGTGTATGTATTTCAGGCCTGTATGTGTAAAGTGTGAGTTCTTCTTCTTCTTCTTCTTCTTCTTCTTCTTCTACATCCACGTGTCATAAACTTTTTTTTTTCTTCGATTTATTAATAATGAATCCTCCTGTTCATTTCAGGTTATCATCAAAAAATTTGACATCAACATCTCAGACATGGTTGACAACTTCAGTGAAACTGTTCAAGGAATATATCCTTTCATCAGCTTAAGAGCTTTGAATCATTTCCAGTAACACTGGTGCATTACTGTTCTCAGGGTCGGGAAAAGCAACTTGTTCCCAATCCAATTTTAATGTAATCAAATGTGGGTCCCAGAGCAGTTGCACGCTTTGTGTGGTCAGTAATCCAGTCTTGTTTAAACATCAGTGTTTGAATAATACAGAGTGACACACCCACACCCACACACACGCACACGCACAGTTTGGGTGCAGATGAGTGATAATCTAATCTAGACTTTCCATGACACAGTCATACATTTGCACAATGTCGAGATCTGGAGGATAATTATCATGAGAAGGTGCGAAAGGTCGCTGTAACAACTCTGGAGAATGTGGCCAAGGACAACCTGGATGAGGACCTACCAGATGATGTTAAAATGGTGAGTGCTGTCTCTTTTAAACCAATCTGGGTATCCAAAATATAGGATAGAATATATAATTATTTGGACCATTATAAAAAATGTCGGCATGGACTTCTCTCTCAGTTCTACTCTGTTTAATCTCAGAGGTAACTGAATGTGACTGTGTGACCAAATAAAGGAAATAAACCCACCCAAAAAATGACAGCATATTTCCACCATATTACAGCTACCGCTTTAAAGGCCTGAAAGTCATTTGCTAAATTTAGCATTTATATGTAAAGAGGAAGTATATATACTATTGCAGATATAGCAGAAAAATAGCAGTGTAATGTGAAGAGATGAACCTGAATGGGACATAGTTTATCAGTCTTTCACACCTGTTTTCTCTGCAGCTGTTTACAGACAGAGACACAGTGATGGACGCACTGGCCACCGGCCACGATAACCACCTGCTGAAGATCAATGATCGGGAGACTCAGTTGGTTACGCGTGTCAATGCCTGGAAAGTGGCCCTCGTTAAAGGGGTAGAGAGCTGAAAACAAACACCTCAATTTATATTTTCATATGAACGACAAAGCTCTTTCCTACATCTCACAGCCTTGTTATTGTTTTCTTTTTGTCTTTATGGGTTATTATTACAGATTCAAGACAAAGAACTTAAGAACAACCACATGCGCATCTCAGACATCCACAGATATGTGGAGCACTTGTGGGAGCAGCTGGAGGAGTTGCAGTAGCATCATCTGTAAAAAATCTTTAAAATAATTTCTAGATTTGGATATTTGGTCTGTACACAATAAAAAAAATATTCCACCTGTTCACCTGTTTCTTGCTGCCTATTTTTCAGCCGTTTCAATGTCTGCCCTTAATTGTTACACAGCCAACCATATACATGTGCATGAGATCTGTGTGGTGTGCATTTCATTACATCTTATTACAGGAAGATTAACATAACAGGAAAACCAACAGTACTGGGAGTGTATAGCAAAAAAAAAAAAAAAACAGAAAAGAAAAATAACATACAAAAATAATAATTTTCACATACAAACTGTGAGAAATTAGAAGGATAAAAATAAAATGTTTTGGTATATTTTATCATATTGCATGCTATATGTGGTAAATATATAGTTTGAGTATTTTATCATATTTGATATGTTTAGTAGAAATTACAGAAATCTGTCTTTGTTTCTAGACTCTGCATTTAAAAATAAGACCATACATTCTAAGAAGAAATATTATATAATATTGTAAGTTTCCTACATCTCTCATATACTGATGGTTGTAGTGTAGGTATAAAATTGAATACAACACCCAGAATGCATTTGGGTACATTATCCAATAAGAAGCCGAGCACCAGTTTCCAGCCAATGAAATTCATGGAAGCTGGATTCTGAAGTGAAACGTTGCAGTGTCTCTCTCTCCAGTAGACAGTCCATGGACAGATCGCAAAATTGAGCAAAGTTTTGGGACCTCGGGGATTTTGTGAAGCTGGCAGAGCCTCTGTCAGGACCCATTCTCTGTCCAGCTGTGGTGTGCTCAGTCATAAAGTTCATGACGGTTGCTGACGGTGACACTTTAGCGCTCATCATGCCTGTCCGAGCAGAGTGCTGCAGTACCACCGGCTCGGCCTGCACATCCTCGGTCTCTCTTGTTCCCCCAGCCCCGATCAACACCTACCAGCCGGGGGTGGCCACCTCGCTGCTGTACAGCGGCTCTCAGTATCGGGGTTATCAGAAGAGCAAAGGCAACTCCTACGACGTCGATGTTGTTTTGCAGGTAATGTCGTACTGACATGAACTTGTCCTGTTTGTTTTATTGTTAGTTTGTTTATTGTTATATGCAAAGTCAGCATATTTGTAGCCCTAGTTGCGAACTTAGCTTAGCTTGTTGAGCCTTTTCTTTTTTTTACGTTTGTCATACAATACTAACACGCTAACCTAATTTTGCTATGTGACGTAGGTGTTTCTACTGTTTTGATTTGGACCTAATGTCATTACATTAATTGACGTTTTCGCCTATTTTGCTGTACACATACTACCCAAACATGTTAGCATTTTGTGCAACTAGCTACCTAACGTTAAATGAGTGGAATTAATCTCGTAGCATTGACTTTGACAGCAATGTCAGCAGACTTACCGACAGAAAATATAATGTGCATTGCATGTCCACTTTGTACGGGTTGTCTCTGTTCACACCACCCTTCCTGCTTTTCTTCTTCTTCTTTTTTTTTTTTTTTTTTTTTTTTTACATAACTAAGAAGGAGAACCATTTTTGCACCTATGATTTCATTTTAGGCTAGGGCTGAATGATTTTGAAAAAAATATCTAATTGCGATTATTTTGACTGATAGTGCAATTGCGATATGATTTGCGACATTAGAAGGAATTATCATGTTTGCATCATTATTCTCGTTTTACGGAAAACCAAGAGAGGCAAGCAATTAAAAAAAAATTTTTTTTTGCCAGGATCAATTTTTTAGAAGCTTAAGAAAAACTGAGCCTAAAAAAAACAACATTTCACCTGTTTTCACAGACGAAAATAATAATAATTATGAAAATGTACCTGGCAAAAAAAAAGTCCTGCTTGCCTCTCATGGTGTCCATACATTTTCATTGAAAAACATTTTTAAATGATTATGGTGTGCTTTTTTTGTGAGGATCGGTACTTAACAAATATTTTTTTCTTAAGTCTGTAGAATATGATGTGTAGGCCGTCTCTGCACCACAATATTTTTTATTTTAAAATCATGTGACACACATTTCACCTTACATTGCACCACCTGCAATTTGAAAATTGCAGTAGGCCATATTGCGATTTCGATTGTTTTGTTTCGATTGAATTGTTCAGCCCTCTATTTTAGGCCACTTGAAATACACAATTATGTGTTCCCTGTTTGCAGCATGTGACTGTGGAGGACTCGTATTTGTGTGGATACCTGAAGATCAAAGGGCTGACGGAGGTGAGCTTTGAAACTAGGTCAGATGTAGTACGACTGACCTTCTGCACAAACTGGTCTCCATGATAAAGCGAGTGGGAACTGGTTTCCACTTGCTTGATGCAGGCTAAATTGTGACAAAGATTAAAGTATGTGGAGCCATTAGGTTTAACCTTTTCTTTCAGGTCTACAGTCTCACACGTAAGTGTGTCAACTCTACACCCATTACATTACATAACATATGGAGGGGGAAAGGTCAGCAGTATCCTGAAGTGAATTTTGGCTGTGGTGGAGTGGAGTGAAAGACGAGTAGCCGGGATGAGTGTGTTTACAAATGAGTCATATTTATACTGACAAGTTGTTTATGAGAAAATTAAGCCAAGAGAACAAACGGATATTAGCTCATAAATCTGTCATTTAAGTGTGTCTGAGTGCATCTACTTACTGTATAATGACGATGATTCTCCCTAATGCAGTGGTTTCCAAACTTTTTTTCCCAAGGCCCCCCTTTTGTAGATAAAATGTTTTCAAGCAGGCCCGCAATGCACCCACATAACCGCACTCTTAGGCACGTCCTTTGCTTGCAAACTTCTATAGAATTTATTTGAAAAATTGCCTGTAATTAATACATAACTGCAACTTCAGTGTGCCAATTTTTATGCCTCGTCATATTTTCTTGTCTTTGTTTTGGTAGGCGGAAAGTTTGGCGAAGACTTATCGTCCACTTTACGTTTACCTGGCAGTCCTGTCACAAACTTGTCCATGCTTTTCTAGCTGTGCTGCAGATCCATGCATCATTTATTAATATTTAG
Source organism: Heterobranchus longifilis (assembly GCA_028570985.1). Taxonomy (NCBI): domain Eukaryota; kingdom Metazoa; phylum Chordata; class Actinopteri; order Siluriformes; family Clariidae; genus Heterobranchus; species Heterobranchus longifilis. Next base: position 5,777 of record JAOVVB010232820.1, read on the forward strand.
CCTTGCCGCGCCTCCCCTGTTATCACTCTGGGCCCCCCCCCAGGGGTCCTGCCCCCCAGTTTGGGAACCACTGCCCTAATGTTTGATTTGTAGCGCAACTAATTGTACAGATATATACTGATATATATATTCAGAACATGGGAAAAGGCTACTAAATCATAATGCTTGCATCACGCGCTTAGTATAATCTCTGAGTCCATAGCCTGCTGCAAAACAGTGCAAAAGTCACAGCAACTTCTGGAAATCTAAATCATCCTCATGGTGCACAGTGATGGATTGACAGAGCATTAACCATTTAAAAACAAATATAATTTGCAAGCATACACTTTGGAAGAAAGGTTGAACCTCTATTAATGCATCCACCTTCTCTCTCCTTTCTCTGTGTGACAGGAGTATCCCACTCTCACAACATTCTTTGCTGGTGAAATTATCAGTAGAAAAAGGCCTTTTTTAACTCGGAAGTGGGACGCAGATGAAGACGTGGACAGAAAGCACTGGGTATGTCCTGTTTTGAGTTTTTTTTTTTTTTGTTGATGACTAATCGATACCCAAAGAATTAAGATTTTGATCAGTCAAGTGTATTTTAACCAACAAATCATACCTCGATTAAAGAAATTCTTAGTCTACTAGTTTTACAACTAATCGACTTGTTGATTTGTTCGACAGATCTGTAAAAGAGTTCCTCCACAAAGAATCATGCAAAAGCACCACTTTAAATCTTGTGTTTTAATAAGTCATTCAGCATGAAAAAAGCATAAAAAATTACGAATCGACTAAAGAAATATTAGTCGACTAAGACTCCCCAGCAAAAAGGGGAATACTTTATTTCCACTATAACTCCATCCCCAAGTAACACACTGACAGGATGTATGACTATTTTTGCTCATGGGTTTCATACACTTTCTGTAAAAACATCTAAAAGAAAAAATCCTATCAGATGGTGGACCCTCGGACAAACTTTTATCAAATGGGGGGTCCGTAGTCTAATTTGTTCCAGTTTAGGGGTCCTTGACGTGAAAAAGTTTGAGAACCACTGACATGCACCATAACAGCAGGATGTATTGAGCAACCACAATGTGGGTAGCCTTCCATATGATGGGAACGGCACAGTAAGGCCTTGTTCAGACTGCCAATCCCAAATCTGTTTTTTTTTTAGCATATCCAGAAAGTCTGGACAGCAAAAAAAATATAATTTCCGTGGCAGGAAATTAGACTTTGCATCCCTAGTTGCAGTTGTTGTCTTGTCATCATCTCCATAGTTTCTGTTCTCTTACCAGTATTTAATCAATTCTTACCAGGGCAAGTTCCAGCCTTTTTACAAATATGCCAAAAGCTTCAACTCGGATGACTTTGACTATGAAGCGCTGGACAACAGTGATTATGTCTTCATGAGGTGGAAGGTCAGTCCACAATCTTATATCCTCTTTCTCTCTGTCGGTCTCCATGTGTTAGCTTTGAGCTCTAACCTCCACTCTTTTTTTCCCCCCTCTGCACTCTCAGGAGCAGTTTCTAGTTCCAGACCACACTATCAAAGACATTAGCGGCGCCTCCTTCGCTGGCTTCTATTACATCTGTTTCCAGAAGTCCACAGCCACGATCGAGGGTTATTATTACCATAGGAGCTCAGAATGGTAACTACCAAACATTACAAACCAAGAGTCAATCTCTTCTTCCACATTAAGTCCATGTTCCTTATCCCGATATTACTCTCAATTCTCTTTTCTATACTTGCCTCTGCAGGTACCAGTCTCTAAACCTAAACCACGTTCGAGAGCACAGTATGCCTATTTATGAGTTTCGGTGACAAACGCACACGCGGGTATCGAGTCACGGAGGGGACAGTTCATACTGCCCTGTGGTTAAATGGGATGGGAACAACGGAGAGCCCAATTTAGTGCCAAGATCGGAGCTGACCCGTGTTCCTCGCTGCAGGGAAATAAAACATGTGGTCAGACGCTCCTGTGCTGAAAGAAAGAAGGCACGGAGAGAGAAGAGTTGACAGGAAGACAAAGAGTGACAGATGGACGGTTGTTACAGTCACTGTAGAGCACATGTTTACCTTGGATTTAATTTGGTTTTGTCCTTTTTTTTGGTCTGTTTTTATTTTAATTTTGTGCTACCTTTTGCGCTCTCATAGGATCTGTTGTTGGACACTGAAATGTGTTTTCCTTCAGTGGAGAATTGCCTCGCAGCTAAGAGTTGCAAAAGAAAAGAGTATATATAAAGCGTATACATATGCGGGAAGAGTTTTGTTCAGTAAAGCTTAATTTAAATATTTTAAACGTACATCACTTTGACGCCCCATAGTGTTTAATGCAGAGTATGATGACAGGGTTGTTGCCAAAAGGTTGCAAAAGTAGCAATGATGAGCGGTGATCTACTGTTTTTACGGAAGGTCTGTAAGACCGGAGGCTGTGGTTGCTCAGGGACGGTGTGTTTGGGGGCGATACGTATTGAATAACTGAAAACCAACAGCTGACTGTGGGAGCTGGTAGAGTTAGGATTACAGAGATGTTGACCAATCATTTTCAAGCTGCTGCTTTTTCAAACACAGTCGTCTCAACAACTCGACAGAAGGTCTGCAAATGGCTTCAAAATGTCTCTATGCAAGCCAAAGGTCACTGATAGGTAGCCTAACTTATTTTCAGATGATTTATCTTCCAGAGTGATTTTATTTATTTTTTAAATCAAGAACGGCCGTGAGTGAAAATGCACAAGAAAAATAACTTGCAGAAAACAATAAGTAGATGTATTTAATTACAATTACCAGCGTTTGAAGCTCAGACATGCGACAAGTACATTCCAACTCAATTATTTTCAAAAGCGTAAAAACTTTCAGTCACGTAATAGGCGTAGACAAACAGATTTCGTGGCACATGTGGAGTTTGACTGGCTATAAAAAATTAAGACGCAACACGACAAAAGCAATGCAGAAGGGCTGCAACTAACGTTCATTTTTCATTATCGATTAATCTGCCGATTATTTTCTAGATTAATCGTTTGGTCTTAAAAAATGTCAAATAGTGGAAAATGTCCATCCCGGTTTCTCAAAGTCCAAGGTGATGTCTTTAAATGTCTTATTTTGTCAGTCCAAAACCCAAACATATTCAGTTTAGTGTGATATAAAACCGAAAAGCTGGAAATCTCCATATTTGAGAGGCATTTTCTGCCATTTTTTAAATTAGATTAGTCGACTGATCTTTGCAGCTCTACAATGCAGTGATTTGAATGTTTATCTTCAATGCAGTCTGTGGATAAAATCTTAGTTTTCTTGCTGATTTAGTTTATCTTACTGCATTTTTCTCTTAACCTTTACACAATAGCACATCAGTTGGACGTAACATAAAAAGCGTCACATAACATGCTTATCTACAACGTGTTACTGTTCTGTCCTCAGTGTAAAAGCACCTTTTGTGGCTCATGGAGAAAAGTCTAAAGTCTAAAGGGTGATGGAGGAAAAACCTGCTGCCTTACAATTTTAAATGTTTGTAAAAACAAATGATTAGGTTAGTGATGTTTTATTTGAACAAAATCATGAAAGTATATTTGTGTGTGTGTGAGGGTAATTGTGCAAAAAAAAAAAAAAAAAGACTGAACTTTTTTTTTTTTTTTTAATCAACCACCTGTGTGGAAAGTGTTGATGTAAAGGTGATGTTGGAGAGTGCATGTACTCCGCCTGCCTCTGTGTTGCTTTCAGCTGGCTCGGTCGCCCGCAGCATGACGAGGGGATTTGATGGGTTGTGGGAATAATGTTGGCACTATAATTTTTTTTTTTTTTTTAAAAACCCAAATATGTGGATAGAAGATGTTGCAATCCAAATGACTTCAAAATATTTTGTTTTTTATTAATCATATAACGGAGAACACAACAAAATGTGCAATGTACGAAACAGATGTTTATTTGTGAGTGTGTCATTACAAGGAATACACCTGATTTAAAGATGATGATGATGTATGATAAATCTATAAAGCTATGAGCGCATTGTGTGAGGGGAAATAAAGAGTGAACTATTTCATACACAGTTGTATGTTGTTCTTATTATTTAGGGCTGCACGATATGAGGAAAATATGCGATGTGCTATAACAGTGTTGAACACTGCGATAACGATATTACTTGCGATAAATAAACAACACGTTTATCAGTATATCGGCTCTTCCTTTCTGCTGCTGTCAGTATGCTGCTAAAATACTTATAGTTGAATTTTTTTTTTAAAGTTAGAAAAGTGATCAAAAAAGTTATTTCTGATATTTTATTGAACAAATTGAATATTTAACTGAACACAAAGGCACCATTTAAAAAAATGCTAGTTACATTTTAAAGAGACTGATACTCTTTCAACTAACTAAACTTGACAACAGTGCAGAAAGAGACGGGGACAGTGCAATACTGATTTAGTACAATCATTTTGTGGAGGAACTCAACTGTAATAAAACTGCATTTATACTGTACGTTTCAACTAATATTCTTATTCATTGATACTATTCTTGCATTTTAACACACTTAATCATAGATCCCATTTTTCAGCATTATTATTTACA
>JAOVVB010232821.1:0-10316 GCA_028570985.1 Heterobranchus longifilis
ACAAAAAACAACACAATAGGAATATATACAAGTGAGAAAAAGCTCCAAAAGACAGGTGGTATAACTAACTCTAATGTTATATAGGTATCTATCTGTCTGTCTGTCTGTCTGTATGTCTGTCTGTCTGTCTGTCTGTCTGTCTGTCATGTAATTCCATGTACTCTGTGCTCTCTTGCACCTACGTTCATGTTCCAAATGTGTTCATTTGAATATTTAATAGAAATTACTATTATATGTATATGCTGGGTGTTATTCAACACCAGTGAAGACATAAAACTGGATATTGATTTCTGTTCATAAAGGTTATCTTCTGGAATTGTTAGCGTTTAGGTTTGTCACTAAGTTTGGGGCAGCATTTATCAGCTTTTCGCGATCCATTTAGACTTTTTGTTGGCTTGCTAACTCACTTCAGTTTGTCCCTAGAGTGCACGTTAGAAGTTAAACCACTAGGTAAGCACAAAACAGATTTTCAGCTGATTTAGGTTAGTTAAATTCAAGCTGAAAGTCAGTACTTTGACATGTGACATGTGCTGGAGTACAGAGCCATGGCAACAAAAATGTTTTCCTGGCAGATTATACAGACAACTCTAAATCAGTGCACAAGCTATATTAAGTACTAACCATGCTTTAAACTAACAACAAACAAAAAAAATGAATGACACTTTAAAAACACTGCTTTTGCATGTGGTTAAGTGGCCATGGTATAAGTGTGAAAATACACTTTGAGGTGTCTTGAAATGTGGAAATAAGACACAAAGCGGAGGTGAAGAACACTTTTCCTCCACTGAGTTTTTTATTTTCTACATCCAGACACCTCTGATACACATATTATTCCTTATGTATCTAATGTGTACATTTTAATTCTGCATCTAACCTTCCATCCACAGACATAATGTGTTCCGCTCCACTCTTTAAGCCATACTCTGATGTCCTGCAGTACTCTAGCCATTTGGGACGTCACCTCACGGGAACACAATGCAGAAAAGACCAGGTAGAGAGAGAGATAGTAGAGTGAGATAGTGAGAGATTGCTGCTGATCTAACACTCATTCTGGCAGAACATACACACACGCGTACACACACACACACTCATGCAGTAAAGTTGCAGTACTGTGATCAACAAGCTAACCTGACGGCCTGGTCCTCTCTGTATACGGGTGCTCTGAAATGTCCTGCAACTCTAAGGAATGGCATTCACTGTTACCTTCAATGGCCTGATTGGTTCATTTATAATTAACTACAAACGTTATAATCAACCAAAAAAAACAAACAAAGTGGATACGAACATCTTCTAAAAAGGTATACATCTAGTTCTGTGGGTAAATTCAGTGCACTAATCTTCAAAGGATGCTGGTGAAAGGACAAATTCCTTTCTCCACAAGATGGAACGTAACCACTCACATTGTTGTAAATGAGTTATAAACAGCACACACAATTACCTTGCAAATATCCTAGATTTACTCGATTCATGACATCGCTCGCAGTGAGATTAGAAACATCCTCTACAAGCCAAAGGAGCGAAGATAGAAGAGTCAGAGAGAGAAGAGGAGAGGAACAAAGAAGGGAGGGGGGAGAAAACAAGAAAAAGGAAAAAATCAGGCAGGCAGCGAATGCATTTGCAGTTTCAAAAATAACTTTTCAAAAAGTGTGAGAGCGATGCAAAGAAGCCATGCATTGGTGTGTGCACAGAATCACTTCCAAATTATTCATGTGTCACATGTTATGATCCTGTTGCAGTAATCCTCACTGACATTCATGGTTCATAAGATGATCTTGAGCTTTTGGGGTTCTTCCTGAAACGTATTCAATTGACACATTACATAATATTTAGCAACACATCTGGAGCATGATTCTGCTTTTGTTTTGAAGCGTGAAGCTGGGAGGAGAGAAGAACTAAAAGAAAGGAAAAAAAGTACAGAAGTGAGCAGATAAGAGTGCAGGCAATTGCAAGTCTGTGATCAAATGCAATTGAGACAAGGTTTTGTGCTCCTGCATCTCCATGCATGACGTGTTCACATCCACATGTTGGTATGATCATGGCTGTGATGTGGCGTGTGTATGTGTGATGGCACATGGGGGATGAGTTTGATGAGTGTGTCACCGATGTGAGAAAATGGCTGAAGGTTAATGACGATGTAGTGCGATGTTAATGATCTGTACTATCAAGACCCACAGCACCATGTCTTAATAGGAAGTAAGATGAGATAAAATGACTGGAACACAGAGTGGACTTTTTCCAAACACAGCTGCTCTCACAGCTTAAATAATGTAATTGGTTGAGAGTGGGTGGAGCAAAAGATTCACCTGTGATTTTTCTATTGAGTAAAAAGTAGATAGATTTTAGTCTGTTCTTACTCAGACACGCAGGCCTGATTGGAGCCGATGCTATGAGTAGTTTTGGCCCTTTTTGCATCGATGAATGCAACCTAAGTAGAGCCAACATGGCTACTTATCTGCATGTCGTAACATTATGTAGGACAGAACCAAACTAAATGACCTGCCTCATTAACACTCTGTAGCTGCACAAACCACTGCGTCCATGCAAATGGAGCCTCCTGCACCACTCATAGTTCATTTAGAACTGAGTGACCCAGGCTCTGTGAAAAGGTCACAAATAGATAGTGCATGAGAGTTAGTTTGCACAAACAGATAGTTAGTAGAAAGTTTGTAGTTACATTGATATTCTCTTTCGTGCACAATAAAAAAATTAAAAAAAAGATTTATGGTAAGAAAAAAATTAGATCTCTTATCAAAACAACCCAACACCAATTTGATTGATATTTCCTGGATTGGACACAAAAACAAAGATTTAGTAAAATAAATAAAAACCGAGATATCGGTTTCTGCAAATGAACCAATTTCTGTGACTCCAGGTGTTAATCGTGTCCATGCCTTATGAAGTAGAAGACACAATTTCCTCAAAGAAATAGTAAAAACAGAAATATCCGCAACAGTCCAAAACCCAAAGAGATTAAATTTATAATGATAACAAAAATCGAAATAAGATATTGATGGGAAAAATATAAATTGGCAAGTATTCACATATCTAAAGCTGGAACCAGTTAATTGTTTTTGCTAAAATAAATACTTCAGTGATTAATTGATTATCAAAATAGTTGCTGATTCGATTAATCAATTAATCAATGAATTGTTGCAACTCCACACGCCGTATGCAATTTATGCAGTTTGCTTCTCTTACCGCTAAAAAAGAAAATACAATCTGGCCAAAATTATTTATGCAGATTAGCTAATTGACCGAGAAGTTGAAACCAGCCATAGAAGCGCACAGCTACACGGGTATCGTTGGGAGCCTGCTGACCTTCATGATTACAATCATGAATATAAAATGCCACCACAATTTTATTTTTGTTTTTCTTACATTTCTCACCTTAAAGCTGAGATTCTTAGGCTCTACCCACTGAGGTTTCACTCAACCAATTACATTATTTCTGCTTCCTGCTGAAGAAATGTTAATAAAACTGAGAATCCAATCTGCAAAAAAAAACATTATCATTTGCATTCTTATTAATTTTCAGGCACATTTTGACTAATTACGATTAAAATGTAATAATTGTTAATCATACATTTATACAGTATTTAGCCTTGCTATACAATGGGCCTCATGCAGCAACATTCTCTTAAATTTCTTTCTTTCTTTCTTCATTTTCTATCAAAAGTCAACTCCAGATTCACCAAACGTTCTGAACCACCTAAATCTGCTCTTACCCAGATGTGCTGAATAATGAATCCCAGTGATCATAATTGTTTATTCGCATAGGTAACGCCCCCTAAACACTATATAAGTCTAAAGTTTTGTGCCGTGTGCAAATACTCTGGCACATGCCCAAAAACTGGAGAGATGCCAAAAAAAGGCTGGAAGAAGAAGTTCAGCAGTCGTGAAATCAACGTACTGTTAAGTAAACATGATTTTCCAGAGCATCAGTACTAGTGTTACAGGAAAATCAAAAACCCAGCTAAAACATATAATAATGTAATATAAAAATATAATAAGCTATAATATTTAATAATCTAAGTTTGATTTTATGATATTCATGCATTTTCTTTTATGGTTCCTCACATTTAAAACGTATGTTTCCTTGCATTGGACAAACAGTTTGTGGATTGTGAAAACAAGATGTTTTTTTCTAATCTTGGTAAAAAAAAAAAGAATTCTCTTACAGTACCTAACAAAAGAGCAAAACTAAGAAAACATTGTTGAATCCAGTAAATCAATGGGTACTAACAAAGTAAGAACGAATCGTGGACACGAAGAAAAACAAGAAGAAATGTGTTCTTATCCCTTCCTGCATGAGGCCCACTGAGGAATATATCAGAACTGAATTAACTGAAGTCAACTTCTACATAACAAAGCAAAGACTGTCCATCACTTCTGTGAATGTCATGCCATCAGCTGTTGCACTCACCGTATCCCACGGTGGGCAGGCCCAGGTGCTTCATGCGGTTCTTGACCAGCTCCGACAGCTCCTGGCGCTCGGAGCGTCGATACAGGTTGAGTCTCTGCTGCGAGATACGCTCTGCTCTGCTGGACGGTTTGGTGCTCTTCCTGCTCAGCCGCCGGGCCCACTGCATGCTCTTCTTCCTCAGCAGCGGGTGCTCCGATTGGTCGCTCGTGGTGGAGTTTCTGTGGGCCGTCTTCTCCTTCCAGGACTCTCCGCGCTCACGGTGCTCCTCGCCGTGCTGCAGGTTGATGGACACCTGAGACTGGGGACGCAGGGTGGCCGCGTTAATGCTGGATACTATTTGTGAAAGTCTGTGTAGGCTTCACTGTGTCGTCCTGTTTTGTCATGTTGTTCAGTATTTTAAAGGAATACCCTCACAATAAAAGCAAACTTCCATCTTTAATGTCTTTCTAAGTGCTTATTTTCAGGTGCCTGCCTTATCAGGATGTGACGGTTATCACTTTACATATTGATAAATGCCAGAAAAATGCCGGTAAGGTATTTTTCATCTTTGTGTGCTTTAAGCAAAAAAAAGCAAAAATAAATAAATAAATAAATCCAAATTATAAACAAGCACATTTTCTTACCTGTGCGTAACTGTCCTTGCACTGAAACCAGAAACGGACAAACAGACATCCAAACAAAAAGAGATGCAATGAAAGATGGAAGCATCCAAAGCAAACAAAATCATCCAAAGCCTCAAAAGTCAGCACATGAAATAGTAAATATGGTGTATTTACTATTTTACTATTCACTATTAAAACACTATCCAGCAATGGTACATTTCTAGTTTGTGGGTGGTGAGTTTGTCTTGTTATACTAACAATTTATGCAAATATTATTTAGAGGCTGATTTCTATTTTATTAATCACACTGGCTACTAAATAGTGAAACTTATTGGGGACTTTTTGTTGGCAATGCATCAAAAACTGTAGGGAAAAAAATGTTAATTTTCTTCTCCTGCTTAGCATAAAACAAATAGTAGAGAGGAATGCATAAAGAATGAGAGATTAAAAGAATGAGAAAAAGGTGTTGAGCATTAAAAGCAGCTAGTTAGGAAGATTAAAAAAAACAAAGAGGGGAAAGGAGAACGAAGAAAAACCTTGAGTTTATAAAAGAAAGAAAAAATGGGAGGAGAATGAGAGCTGGACATGAAGAAAGGAAAGACATTTTAGGAGGGAAGAAATGAAAGCAGACATCATGAAAACTGAAGGTGAGAAAGGACAAAGAAAGAACAAAACACAAAATGAGGGAATAAATAATGGATGGAAGTTAGAGCCGCAGTAGTGCATCAGCTACAGCCGAAGCAGAAGCCAAAGCCAGGTCTGGGATATGAAGCATCTGATCAAAGTGAACTTGCCTCTGAGGTTGAGAACATGTGCGACTCGGTGCGGTAGATCCCGATGGGGATCTCAGCGCTGGAGGAACAGAGCTTCTGGAAGAGTCTGCCGTAAGTCCTGATCCACAGGTCCTCCTCTGTGATCTTCATCTGAGGACGGAGAATCAACAGGGTTCACACACCTTCTGAAACATCAAATTCAAGGGACTGTTCCAAGACTTTCAAGGCCCAATTCCCTCAAATTCGAGGACCCAATACAACGTAGTTTGAGACATGAATCAAGGTTGATTACTACGGAAGTGTATTGCATTCACTTGAGGAAAAAAGTGCCCTGTTTTTCTGAATTAACAAAAAAATTATCTCATTCATTCAGAAAAACAGAGCTGAATTCTTTTTTTCTTTTTTTTTTTCGTGAAAACATTTCTCATTAATTCAGAAAAACAGGACAGTTTATTTTTTTCATGAAAACTTCTCATTAATTCATAAAAGCATAGCAGATTGGTTTTTTTTTTCAAGAGAATGCAATACGATTCTGTAAATTACTGTTACAACATTATTTGGTAAGGTTTAGGAAAACATCGTGGTTCCGGTTAAAATGAGTCAAGTTGTTATGTAACAAAATGCAATCACTATTAGGTTTGTTAGATAACAAAGTTGACTTTTAGTTTCACACGAGACATGAACTGCCGGGTGTTTCTGTGACCCATCCACCCCGACCTCCTCGCAGACCTCCTCGCACTGCGGACTTCCGCAGACTTTGATTAGAAGCATTTTCGTAACGTTATCCAGGGGAAATACATTTATCCTCGAAACATAATTGAGGATGCAGTTTTGTTGTATGGGAATGTAATTTTCAGGAGACAAATTAACAAAAACACCATATATTAAATATCTTATTTATTTTATTAAACAACAAAACCAACGTGTTTCTTGATGCGAGGAGACACATGCAGACAGCAGAACGAAGCCTGTTTACTAATGTTAAGTAAAAAAAAAATATCAAAAGAACTTTATTTTCTATTATTGCACAAAATATTCAAACACACTTTCAAATAGCCCATGTCTATTTTCAAAAAACCTTCCCTCAAAAATCACAAACTTTCAAGAATTTCAAGGACCCGTGGGAACCATGGAATCAATTAGATACAAACACAAACTCATTTACTCAAACGTACAAATACTTAGCAGTATGAACATTCGTACTTACAGCACACAGGTACCCAGAGCCGGGCGTGGTGTCCAGACCGAGCAGAAGCCTCGCTATACCGATCATGTAGTCCTTAACAAACGACTGTAAAAACAGAGAATGACTGCGGGGAACAATAGGAAACAAGCCCAGCAACAAACAACTTGTGCAGCAATTAGATGTTAGACATTTATGTGTGTATGCTTCCTAACATATTGAGCAAATCAAGCCTATTTAATTATTAATTGCTCCCACACTGTTTCATTACATGCATGTGTTGTTCATTGCAGGCTCGGAATTACTCCAAAGTACAACTTCCCTTTTATGTGCACCCATCCGTGTCATTCCCTCAAGATCCACAAAATTTGCACCGTCAGCCATCTTCATAAAAAACTACCTCCCATTCCATATCAAAACTTCCCGAGATTTTTTATTTTTTATTCTGTTATCTATATCTGTATTAAACAACTACAACTGTTTTGTAAATGGCATGCATCCTGTTTTACAATGCTTGTTGTATGTAATTTATATGCTGTTTGTATTATTGTTCACCTGCCCGGGGTCTTGGAATTAAAAAAAGAAAAAAGAAAAAAGCTTTTAGCTATATCTCTGTATAATGCATCCAATTTCAGTTTATTGTATGTGGTCCCTGTAAAATAAACCTTTTTTTTTTTTTTTTTCATATATACATTTTCTTTTCTTGCAATTAATCTTTTTTGCTAATTGTATTCATTCACTTTAAGGAGTCTGCAAAATCTTGCAAGGTGTGAATGTACTTTTCAAACTTGTTCACCTTAAAGATATTAAACATTACTATAAAATACAGACTTAGCTGTCATTTAATATCCATTATCCATGTCAGACAAACATGTCAGCTCATTCCTTAACTTGCTTTGATGAAATCTTCATGTGAAATGTGTGCATGACATACAGCTACAGTATACCGATTGATAATGAGCCCCATGTTCAGCCCCTGAAGTCAGTCTTTGTTGTCCCACCTGGTAAAGCAGCGTATCCAACATGCTGATGCTGAACACCCTGCCGGCAGCGAACGGCAGCCGGAACATGAAGGCCAAGTTGGAGCCCTTATCACGCTCGATCTGAAGACAGAAACAAAAAAATTACTTTTGAGGCACAGAAAAAAAACAGTTATTAAAATATCACATTTTCCTGTAGGTTTTCTGAACTACTTTTTTTTTTTTTTTTAAGTACTATACTGTGACTTTTTTCCGACATACTGTACTATGACTTTTTTTTCGAAGTACTAAACTGTGACTTTTTTCGACATACTGTACTCTATGGCTTTATTACTTTTTTTTTTCCGACATACTATTTCTTTTTTGCTCCTTCTCCAGGAAGACTGTGAAACTGCAAAGGCCTGTTTTCACCTCTGACATCTTACAAAGTTAGTAGAGAGACACTTTTTTAAACACTGTGAAGCTTTCACTGTATGTGGGAGAAAAAGAAAACACATGAAAGATTCAGGAACAAGAAAGCAACTATGATCGAGAATCAAGACACTACTAAAATTCATTCTTCACAGCTCCTCCTGTGTTTTGTTCTATATCAACGCTTGGAAAAACAGACCTAAACAACACATACAGACACATGGAAAAAGCACGAAGATTATACAAAATAACAAGTCTTGTTACTTGTTTTGGGAATGGTGAAATAGCTCTTCTATTATATTATATTATATTACATTACTGGTTCCATTTCATTCCCCTCCTGCTTAAAGAGATACTTCTTTCAGATTTTAAACCAGCCTTAGCTGGAGATATACTTGCTTTTAAATATGCATATGCAAACGTATGATGTTGCCTCACGTATTCTGCGTCCGTTTTGTCCGTTAATTGACGTCCAAGCAAGCGGATGGTCAAACAGCAAGTATATTTCCAGCTTTAGCGTGTGCTCTGTGTGTAAATTAACAGTGTTTATAAATAATATACTATAATCCAGCTCTGATTGGTCTTTTGAAAACATGCATGAAGCACAGAGTTTCACACTTTTCACTTTCAGACAGAAGAGAAAACAAATGTCAAAGTCACAGAGTCTCAACAGCTCACCTTCTCCAGTTTGGAGAGCGCGAGTGAGTAGCAGTCTTTGGCTCTGAACTGCATGAACCTCATGTTGGACGGGTGTGTGAGCTCCGTGATGATGCTGAGGCTGGGGAACAACCTGAGTAAAAGAAGAGATGGATGTTAGTGCGGAGGGGGAAGCCCCCGTGTAGCAGTGATAAATGTTTTTAATTTTGGGTGTTATATAAAAGAGTACTTTTGGCAACTGTAGTTTGTCTTTGAGATGAACTCATTTGCTTTTCTGGCAAACTCCGAAAAACAAGCATTCACTTTCCAGCATTTTACTGACAACAGATGATGAATTAATCAATCGGAGTCTGGTGCACATTTGATCCAAAACAATACAAACTGTTTACTGCAGAGACTCTCAATCTTTTTTCAGCCAAGGACCCCTTACCAGATAGAGAATATACCGGAGAGGACGGAAGCTGCCCAAATTAAAAAATAATATACAGAAAGAAATAAGTTTGGGGAAATAAATAGTGGGGAAAATGCAAAGGGAAAAATAATGAATAAATACATAATTTAAAAAATGAAGAAATACAATTAAAATACATTGTAAATAAATAATAAATAAAGGCAAAAATAAAGAAATTAATTAATTAAAAAATAATGAAATTACTAAATGATTAATATGGAGGACAGAAGTTGCCAAAATAAAAATAAATACATTAATGTCTTGATAAGTAATGTGCCATTAAATGTACTAAATATAACATTGAAAATTAATGTAGGCATTAATTAATTTATCAAATGAGACATAAATTAATGTTTTCATTTTTCTATTCATTTACTTTTGTATTAATTTCTCTATTTTCCTTTTTAATTTTCCCTTTTATTTATTTGTATTAACTTATTTTTAAATATATTAATTCATTCATTTTTAAATGTTTTTTTTAAATTATCATTGCCTTATTTATTTTATTCGTTTTTTTAATGTATTTATTCACTTTTGAATTTATTTGTTATTTCCCTTTGCATTTCCCCCCTATTCATTTCCACAAACTTGTTTATTTCTGTGTGTGTGTGTGTGTGTGCGCATGTGTGCGTGCACACGTGTGTGTGTGTGTGTATATATATATATATATATATAATTTATTTGTTTAGTTTTTTCCATTTTGGCAGTTTTTTGACTGAGATTTTGTCCCAGGGTCCCCCACCTGACAGGATATTTGCTTTTCACTGTTTTATTACAGAAAGTAATGCAACCCATGACCAAAATAGTCAAACATTCTGTCATTATGTGCCTTATGG
>JAOVVB010232822.1:0-10316 GCA_028570985.1 Heterobranchus longifilis
GATAATATTGTGAATCGCAATTATTTTGGCCAGGATAATCGTGACATAACATTTTCATATTGTCCCATTCTGTATTCAGCCATGCAGCTAAAGATGCCTGCAGCACTGAATAAAGTTCACTTTCCTTTTTAATGTGTCAGTGATGTGTTTACATGTTAATATTCACACTACACTGCAAATGTGGACACATGCTGCCCTGACCACCTCTACCTGTGGCCTGAGAGCGTTTTAGCACCTGTGTTCAGAGCTGTCTGCTTGTTGTTGCTTCACCTCTGTTCACCTCCGAGGGCCGTGTTCTCCACGGGAAGGTGACCAGGGTTGTTCTGGTAGAATGTGGGTTAGCAGGTTGGGCTAGGCTTCGGAACAGTTTGCTAAACAGTTGAGCAGGCCTGTTCTCTGGAATAGACCCAAGGCCAATATTTATTCAGGGAAACATTCTGCAGTGTCAAAGTCCGTGCTCAGCTGATAGGCTCACCTTTCTCCTATAACAGCATTTGCATTCACACTTGTCTATCACACTGTGTTAGCTCATCTCTGAGTTATCATTATCACAGATTTGGGTAGATGAGAAGGGGATAAATCTGTCGAGCTCGTGTTTCATTTGCTCTGGCAGATACGCCTGACCCCCCTCCCGTTCAGAAGGATTTCCAGCCGGCCTGGCCCTGGACGGACCAATCACAACCGTTAATCTAATGTAAAGGCGGGTTTAAGACGATGACGGAGAGGAGCGTCATGCTAGAATGTAGTTGCCGATTGTAACTGGCACTCTCCATCCAGCACAACGCACCGGGCTCACGAAACTCTGCGCAAACTGTTAAACTAGGCAGTGCCGATTCTGTTACTGTATTGTTTATTTCTCGCCATCTTTTTAGTGTACTGTTTAGGGCTGCCGCATAACCGTTGACGCTGAAAATATGTCGACATCAATATTTTAAGCTGACGCGTCTTTTTAATTATTTCATTTCAGTGTTTCCCCTATAACGTTATTCATTCTGGAGCGGCGGTCAGACGATAGTTAATATCCTCTGCTCTGTTTCACCGAGTGCTGGGACGGCCGAAATACATGGTACTGGGCACGGACGGGGGCAGATAACAGCGGATGCACTGACCACAGGAGCCGCTCTGCTCTGCGCGGGCATCACGCTGCACAAACAGAGCAGAGGACAGACACGGTGAAGTGAAGATAACGTTGTCGTACCGGTTAACAGGCTCAGTGTGCTGAACAGATTGTTTTGGAAGAAGGAAATAACAGGCAAACCAGCTTTCATGTGACTTATTGTCCTTTCAGATAAGTGCTGTGGATCTCATTTATGCCAATGTGAAGAGTGGTTCACGTGGATTTCCAAAAGTAACAGATAAATAATTAAAATATATGTTGCGGAGGGTTATTGATCGTGCCTATATATTGAGGCAGATAATAAAATGAGATCATGGAGGCTGTAGTCTGAAGACAGCTATGCACTTTATTAAACTCTCACGATGTCACTGGCAACGCTTTTCCCACTTCCGTTTCTACCCTTCACAATAAAAGCCTTAAACTTAAATTGTCTTGTTGCAGTTGCAAGTTTAAAACTACATTTTTGGACTT
The DNA here is from genome assembly GCA_028570985.1 of Heterobranchus longifilis. Taxonomy (NCBI): domain Eukaryota; kingdom Metazoa; phylum Chordata; class Actinopteri; order Siluriformes; family Clariidae; genus Heterobranchus; species Heterobranchus longifilis. The sequence goes on from JAOVVB010232822.1 coordinate 1,589, forward strand.
TTATATGTAAACCGTTATTTAATCGATTAATCAAAATAGTTAATCGCTAGAAAAATAGTCGTTAGTGGCGGCCCTAGTACTGTTTGTCTGTAATCTGAGAAAGTTTATGAGCAGGCACCATTTTTTTCCTGCTTCAAAACAGACCAAGCACCGCCCCAACTTTGTGTGTCGTCTATGTTGTCTACGTCATTTCGTTGCTCTGATTGGTTGTAGGTCTATCCAGTTGTGTCCACATGCATTTTGTTCTGCGCTGTTGATAACGCCCCATGGAAATTGAGAGGTTCCAGACTAATATGCATTTGCAAATAAGTCTGCCGATGTCAGGCTAGGGGGATAACAACAGTCGGTGGAGAATATCATAACTGGGCTGCTGCACTGTCTGTACATGAACCAGACAGTATGCAATGCAAAGATGGCAGCCACCACAGCTGCAAATCAGCTGAAGCTAGAGGAAATGGAATCTGCCTGCACTGTGCTGTTGTTTGTAAAGGGATTTGCCATTCGCAGTACTAGCCACAACAATGGAGAGCAGTGGAAAGAGTAACACGATGTGTCCATCTGCAACTCCCTCAGGCCCCGATTGGGTTGTAGTGGGATAAGGAGGCTTGGCCCAGTGTGTTTGGCTGTGGATCACAGGCTCGGTCTCCACTGTGCTCTGTTGTCTGCCTTAGTACAATATTGCTGGCTCACAGCTACAAACCCCATGTGTCAAACACACACATACACTTTCCTGTGTTGTCGTGGTATATACCACCCTGGGTGGTCTGTTACATCCAGACAGAACAGACAAGTCTGTTCTTAAAACCAGCCTGAAGCCATATTCTCCTTCTATAATGGACGGAAGTGAAATGGCCGTTGTGCAGTGTGTTTGGTCATGTTTCCATACACAGCGCTGCCATTATTGTGTCTACTGTCCATCTGCAGCTTTCACACTCGGTAAACGTCAACATCCTGGTGATTTATTGCCAGCTGTTTATCTGTGCTGTAACACATGCTATATTATCATTAAACTGTATCACTGCATGCAGGGAAATGATGGATTTTTCTGTCAGTAACGCCCACGTCTTATCCCGAGATAAGTGTGCGCGTACGTGTTTGTGAGTGAAACATTGAGAAAGTGATGTTGTACTTAGATGTGCAGTTTTATCCTCTGTTTTGAATCATCTTTTTCTGCGCTGTTTGTTTGGAAGATTAGTGTTTTGTGTGTGGGCAATTGGTGTAGAAAGAGTGGGAGAAAGAATGAGAGGGATGACAGAGCACCCTGAGGCCATGTTAATAAGGACTCCCTCTTTTCCCTCCCATTCTATCTCTCTCTCTTTCTCTCTCCGTGTCTTTGCACTCCTTTCTCCTTTCCCTTGACGATAGCGGGAGCAGCCAGATCATTGCTTCACTCTCTGGTGTTTTTCTCTCTCTTGCCCACCCCTCCCTTCCTCTTGCTCTCTCCAGCTCCTTCCTTTCATGTTTCCTCCCTCCTTCCAGTTTTCTCCAATCCTCCCTCCCTCGATCCCTCTTTGAACCCTCAGGCCGCAGATCAGCCCAGTGCCAGGAGAGAAAAGGAAAGGAGGCGAGAGGGCGGGTGGGAGGGAGGGAGGGAGAAAGGGTGGAGAGAGATAGCGGCACGGCCTCTTGTGAAGATGGATAGAGGAGCTACAGAAACATGCAGAGATGAGCAGACGGACAGAGAGAGAGTCAAAAGGTGGCTTTCAAGCACAGTCTCCACAAAAATGTGGAAAATAAAGATGGATCGTTTTGCACCAGGGTTCCCACGAATCCTTAAAAAGACTTAAAGGCATTGAATTCATTCATCTTAAAATAAGGCCTTAATTGGTATTAAAAATGTCTTAAATCAGTCTTTCAAAGTCTTAAAAATGCTAAGAAACAGGAATTAGAATTTAAGAATTTTTTTTTTCTGATGTTGCATTGTAAAATCTCAAAATTATTGTTAACATCTATTCTTTTTAAAATAATTTACCAAATGCCTCTTGCATTAACGTCAACGCACATCCGGATTGTGATACCAACAACACTCTTTTCACAGTACACCCCCACTACAATAAACTAGATCAGAGGTTCTCAATCTTTTTTCAGCCGCGGCCCCTTTACAAGATAGAGAATATACCGGGGGCCCCCTCATGTCCTTGGAATAATTGACGTACATCTTTACACTTCTGTTATGTGAAAGAACAACACAAGAGAAATGTATTAGAATGATATTAGACATGTATTAAAAATATTTGCAGATCCATAGATTTGTTGGATTAGAAAGTAATCTATGAACTATTATAGATTTAAAAATGTAAATATTATTCGGCGAACTATGAAGACTTTTGTTACAAAAAAAAGTGTATGATGATAATTTCAATGAATGAATCTGAAAGCTTTTCATGGACCTCATGAACTAGCAAAGTGCTTCCTAAATTAGATGGCAGACCACCATTTGATACGATTTTTATTTTTTACTTTTAGCTAGTCATACAGTCATTGTGTTACTGACGGATGTTATTTTAGTGAAAATAAATGATTCCCCTTTTTGCTGGGGACCTCCTAGAACTCCCGCAAGGACCCCTGGGGGTCCCCGGACCCCACTTTGAGAACCACTGAACTAGACTACACCACTGCCTCCAACCCCATCTGGAATACCAGCACCAGGGTCAGCAGCAACAAAATCTCCGAACAACATTGGGGTGGGCGCCTACAATTTTGGTTATTGTAAAATTGGTCTTAAGTTTAATTCCAAGTGGCATTAAAAAAAGTCTTAAATCTAACTTGCCTTTAAGCTGTAGGAACTCTGTGCGCACATATCTGAGAAGGTGTGAAAATGGATTGTACCAGATTACAGTAGATGGTGAAAATGCAGATACTGTACATACTTGTCAATCCCAAACTTTACAGCTCACACCAGTGCAGCTAAACCCTATGTACTTATAAATAGTAACCATACAATTTGCTAGTAAAAGGGGACGTTGGTTTCTCTGTAACTGTGCAGTGCCAGCATACACAAACTTCTGTGTTTCCACTTTGCTTCCCTTTTTTCACACAGTCTTAACAGTCACTATTCTTTCTGTCTGTATCCAGCTCCTGTCTCTGTGAGACCTCAAGGGAATAGAAAGTAGTTCTGGCTTTACTCATTCAATTAGCTCCCCTGTGCTAGTTGGTGTATGGGTGTTTTTGTGCGTGCAGGTCTTTTTGGATCCAGAGCAAAGTGAAACAAATGTCTCAAATCTCTCCCTTCTTAACATTTTCTTCTCTGTCTTTGTTTCTGACAGTACTGGCATAAAGGATGCTTCAGCTGCGAGGTCTGCAAAATGACTCTAAACATGAAGAATTACAAAGGCTTTGAGAAGAGACCATACTGCAATGCGTAAGTTGTCCCTAAGTCATCATATTGTGTATCACTGAGCATGTCTCATGTTCTCACACTCAACTGGTTTCATCCTGCATCCCAAAGACACTGACAGCAGTGTTTAATCTGTCCACAGATGGAAATAGGACTCCAAATGTGTGTGTGTAATCATGTTGCAACCCAACTAAGGCCCCTCTCTCCCTCCTCTGCTGTTTATCAGTGACTATTCCAGCTCCCCCCTCAGAGAAAAGGCCTATCTGTGGTGTGGGAAAGTGCCTCCCTCCCTCCCTCCCTCCCTCCCTCCCTCCTCCTCGCTGGGGAAGGGGAGGGGGGTATCAACAAAGGAAATTCCTAAAGTTCCTCTACAGTGACACAGGCGGACATGCTGAAAACTAGCATGTCCACTCACGCTTCAGCACATACTCACACACTAAAGGCTCATCAGGAATCCATGGAATCCCCCTCTGCTATTACTTATAATGATTTTCTCCCCCTCTGTGTGCGTGTGTGCGTGTGTGTGTGTGTGTGTGTGTGTGTGTGTGTGTGTGTGTGTGTGTGTGTGTGTGTGTGTGATATGTACACACCCTCTGACTCTTGAAAATAAATGAGGGTATTCTGAAGCCATGCACATGCAGGGCCCAATCTGTGAGGTTCTCTTAACATACAATATGGCCTAAATCACTCCATGGCAGGTACACTACAATGCTTTACCTTTTGATAGATGTGAATATTAAAATTATTACAATTATTCATATTCAAATCTCAGTTTACTACACAGCAGGGAGTGAACTATTGTGTGTATGGCTGCGGCTAAGGATTATTGTCGTTATCAAGTAATCATTTTTCTTCTTGATTAATCCTTTGGTCTATAAAAATGTCAGAAAAAAGTGAAAATCCCTAAAGTGATTTTGTGAAATTGCAGTCCAAAACTCCAAAATATCCAGATTAATATCATATAACATAAAGAAAAATTGGCAGATACTTACAACTTAGAAGTTGGAACTAGAAAATGTTTTTCTGCTTGAAAATTAATTGATGATTAAAATAGTTACCATTAATTTTCTGTTGATCGATCGATTAACCAGCTAACTTTTGAAGCTCTAATTGAGTGTGTATTATGTAGGAAATACATTATATACATTATTTTGGCAAAGCACATGAGATCCATTTGACTTCTTTTTCAGTCTTTAGCATACATTATGAGCTTTCATTCAACAGAAGTCTTATTGTTTCCAGATGGGCCAAGTGAGGGTCACAGCAACCGAAATAAGAATAAATGATAATTGATGTTTCATGCAAGTTTACTTCCACAGTTTCACCGTAGCACATTGGGCCGTGTACCAGAAAGATGTTAAATAAATAGGTATCAAATATGTATAAATGAAGCTACTACTGTTTTACTATTGTTTGATTTGTTAATACCGCCAAAGGAAAGAAGATTCTCTGGTATTTGGTGTATCGCTGACGTAGCGTATCGGAGGAGAAAAATATCTGTTTTAAAAAAATATCCATATACGTGTAGACAGAGCCTTAATTTTTGGATCACCAATTTTATGAACAACCCAGTCATAGGAAATGTAAAGGTCAGAGCCTCAACACTCGTCCTGTCACCACAAAACAATTTGTACGACCTTCTTTTGCTCAAGGTAGAGTTGAGTGGGCATGCATTAGGGCTGTGCCATATCATATCGTTTGCGATAATACCGGTATAAATTTGTCCGTGTCATATCATGATATCAACGATGTAGTGATGCGATGACGTGTTGATGCATTTGCCTACCCTAGTGTGCAGCCTACGCGCTCTCGTCACCCGATCACAGACCAGGAAGAAAACAAACAAACATGTCTGAAAGCCAGAGCAGCGCGACAGCCTCTGACGAGGATTTAGTGCCGAAAAGGAGAGCTAATAAATGCTGCTGCAATCACCAATAACACATGGCTCAGTATTTCTTTTTTATATTGCCATGAATATTGTTACCGCAAATTACCCTGAAATATTGTGATATTATTTTAAGGCTACACCGCCCACCCCTAACACCCACATTCTTAATCCTGTCTGCAAAGCTCTGACTGGGTCGGCTGTTTTTCCAACCAGTGAACACCAGACATATTGCAGGTGCATTTCTGCTGTTTTCTTTCAGATTTGTACCTGCTGTCCTCCTAAATTAAATATAAATCAATTATCCGCAGGTCAGACTTCTGTAGGACACATCATGTAAACAGTAGCTCCGTAGCTGCATATTGACTGTCATTTACTGGGCAGTTAGAGTTTAACTCGCATAAATAATGCAAAAAAAATCAAACTGACTCAGGAAATAAATGCACAACATTTTGTTTCTGTTTGTAAAAAGGTTTGAAATGTCGTAATCTGGCTAAAACATTATTCACAGGATGTGTTTGTTTGTCAGCCAGTAGTTGTTTCCAGTCAGTCAGCTTTTGTTTTCTATGCATCTATTTCACCTCGTATCTGCCTTCCTGCTATCTGTCCTCTGCATCTGTGAAGTAATTTCATTTCCTCTCTTGTGTTATGTATTAATTTATGTGCTCCCCCCCCCACACACACACACACACACTCCTGTCAGAGCCGCCTTATCTGAGTAGCCTTGGCAGGTGAAGCTACAAAACTCAGCTCATTTTCTGCTCACGTCAATGTGCTCTTTTTTTTTTTTTTTAAATTGTTGTTTAAACATTCAGATTAAGATTCTTTTTTATCAGGTGTTGGGCAGACAGAGACAGAGACAGAGATGATGGAGTACAGGTGATTGAGAAGACAGATTGAGGTTTTGTTTTAAGTCCGGCAGGGATGTAGGTGGTACCAAAGGTGACGGTCTCAACCATTAAATCATCTCACAGTCACATCTGCTCGCCTTGTCACCAAACAACAGCTTCTGTGCTGCGTCCTTGCCGGCTGGATTGCACTAAACACTCGATACTCATTATTTATTGCCAGGAAAGTAATAATTACGATTTGCTAGTATATTTAATTACTGTGTGTAATGTTGTGTTGTGTTGTGTTGTGTTGAAAATACGGTTAGTCATTTTCTACTCGTTAATTTTTGATGCTTTGGTGCTGTTAGCCCGTAGGGAGAGTCTGCTGTTGTTGTTTGCATTTTAAGTGAATTTTTGTATGTCTTCTTATTTGTCTTCTCCTTCTCTTTCTTGGCATTTCCCACCTGTTGCTTTATATTCATGTTTGTACCTCTCTCTGCATTACTGTGACTTGCTCTCGCTCCTACTCTCAGATACTAGAAACCTCTAGAGATTGCACTTCAGCTCATCCTCTATGTAAATCCACGACAAAGAAAAAAAACAAAAAAAAAAACACAACATCTCAAGGTTTCTGTGGTGAGCATGTGCAGTGTGGTTGTATAGTTCGGATCTCGGGCAATAATTGGCTTTTCTCCATCACTCTGTGAGCGACTGTGATCTGGTTTTGTGCTGCACACGGCATGAGTCTGCGAACAGCAAAAGTGGCAGTGCAGTCTGTCGCCTGCAGCTCTTCATCTAACAGTTCACTGTTTCTGCCCCGGCTGTTCCATTACTCCCGGTATTTCAAACTCATCAGCTGTCAAAAAATGCCCAAAATGACTTGTTTTGTACATGCATTTTTGATGCGGTCAGTGTCGAGCTCACTCACGAGCACACTGCATTTCCTGTGACTGTTTCTTGAAAGTCGACTCGAGTTTCACTGTCGTAATGTGAAGCTGCAGCAGGAAATGTTCAGTTTGCATTAACAGAAACTTAATACAGCATTTTTTCCGGGAATGTCGCAATACTTTGATCAGTGGTCCATAAGCTCCATCACTATTGTATTACTTTAACAGACATTTATTTAAATACAAATCTTTGAGATAATTACTTTAAGACGCAGAATGATGAGCTTAAAACAAGGTGTAGACCGATTTCCATCAGAATTGACTAATTCTTCTACAAAAACTTTTATTGATCCCCAGAGGGAAAATTAAATGTGAAGAATCCACATTGGCTGCCAATCAAACCAATAAAAGTTCTCCACCTAGAGGCTCTAATATTTGTTTAAATGAATCATTTGGTGGGTGGCAATGCATGCTGGGATAGGCTGCCCAGAATTCCCAGAACCCTTAGCAGGATAAGTTGTTTACAATATGGATAGATAGATTTATTTGGTTAATTTCTCCATTTTGTTTCTGTTTTTTTACCAGCCTTTTTCTCCTCCATTTTCCTCTCGTTGTTTAAATCTCAGTGAGTAGAATCATAATCAGCTGTCAGCAGATTTAACATTTCATCATGACAGATGTCTCATTTTAATTTCAAAACAGAGAGTCGAGAAAATGACAACACACCAGTGGCTTTTCACAAAAGTAAAGGTGCTGGATTTTTATGACATTTCTGGTTTGATATGCTGCGTACACTGCAGTGAGTTCCAGCCGAGGCTGAAAACAATTAGTTTTCATTTTAGCTTAGTTAGTTTTCACAGTGTGTTTGCTCGATTAATTTAATTTCAGTTTTTATTATAGGTAGGTATAATGTCTGTATCTACATGTACAGTTTTCATGAAAAAATAGTCTGCTCTGTTTTACTGAATTAATGACATAAGTTTGCATGAAAAAATAAATTCTGCCCTGTTTTTCTGAATTAATGAGACAGGTTTTCATGAAAAAATAAATTATGCCCTGTTTTTCTGAATTAATGAGATCAGGTTTCAGGAAAAAAATAAAATTCTGCTCTGTTTTTCTGAGCTAATGAGAAGTGAATGTAATATGATATATGTCCTTAAAGGGACAGTGTAAAATATAGCAGCTGTGGCAGAGAGGGGAGTTGACTGCTGGAAGTCACAGACACACTGTTTACTGATACCAACAACTTTACCAGCACAAATAATAACATTGATTATTATTCCAGAAATGCCCCTCTCAGACTTTTGCTCTGAATCCTTCAGTTTTCTGATTATTCCTGACCCTCCTGCTGTGACAGTGATCTTTGACTTCATGTCTGCTCTCTCTCTCTCTCTCTCTCTCTCTCTCTCTCTGTTGTTTTTCTCTCTCTCGTCTTCTCGCTCGTCTTTGTTCAGCAGCGTAACACGTCTGCCACACTCGCACCAATTAGCTCTGATGGAGAAAACTGGTGTTGCTGACAGCAGCTAGATTGGAGGATGGTTTACACGGAAAAAATCTCCTTCCTCCCCACCCTGTAATCACACCCAAGTTTAACAAGGAAAATATGTTCTGTCCTTCTCTGTCTTTGTCTCTCGGTCTCGGTGGATGGGGTGTGAGAGTTATGGGTGCATTTGCAGCTTTGTCACAGATCTCGGGAACAACCCACACAAGAAAAATCAGAAATCAGAAATCAGAAATTGTTTATTGCCAAGTATGCGAATATACAAGTATAGAAGCATACAAGGAATTT
>JAOVVB010232824.1:0-10316 GCA_028570985.1 Heterobranchus longifilis
CCTCGACAAAATAATTGTGATTCACGGTATTATCCCGATAATCAATGAAATATGCTTAAAAATGGCACTAAAACACACAGAATCACATCACCTTACATTTTGCTTTCTTGGGATTTTTTTTCTCGAAACATTCCGACCTTTTTCTCATAAAATTGAGACTTTTTCTTTAAATATTCCGACTTTTTCGCAAAACATTTTTCTCAAACACATATTTTTATTGCATCACATATAGGACACTGTAGTAATCTGCAGTCAATTTGTGAGGATATTCACGATATTCGTGAGTGTTTTTGTTGTGATTAACGACAAAATCTGATTATTGTCCCGTCCCTGATATGCAGCCACAGAGAACAGTGTTACATAAAAGACACAGTAAATAAGTGACACATAACAAGGATATGTAAGATATTGCACGATATGCAACAGGATATATAAAATATTGCCCATGCCCTGTGAGATAAAAGATGGGTGACACAGTGGAGGCAAAAACGTGTTGATTTTTCCCAGTTGATGTTGATGGTATTATGAGAAGCTTCAGAAATAATTTATCGAAGGAACACGGTCAAAGATTTTGGGGTTTTGTCGATGCTAACAATATGTGCTGTTGTCAAGGTGCTTTGGATGAAGCACATGATAAATATCAGGTTATTTACATTTAAGCAATTATATTACAGAAGTTGTATTACAGAAGATGACATCATCAGTGGTCTAGATAAGATCTTAACTTTGTACTAAATGTGTAGCCTTCCTCCTTACAATCTGTGTGCAGTGACTGAACAACATTAATTAGTGCACTGATTATTCCAAGCATGAGGCTGCATTTGTTAAAGTAAGAGATTAAAATTTTTTTAGAAAATTGTATAAATGACTGTATTTTATAGGCATGTCTTTGTCTGACTCCTGAGTAAATGCGTGTAGAATATCTTTTATTTGTCAAATTTAAATAGTGTCGTCAATTTGAAACACTCCAGGTCAACCGTCTGATGATTGGCCACACCAACGAAGGCATGCGTGCCGGCTGGTTCTTGGACAGCGTCCAGCTTATGGTCCCCGTCCACGGGAAGCAGTACATGTTCCCCAGTCACCGCTGGCTGTGCAAGGATGAGGCTGACGGCAAAACAGAGGTGGAGATTTACCCAAGCGAGATCCTGGACATGGAACAACGTAGGCAACACACACACCCACACACACACCATTAGAAGAAACAACATATATGCACACACACTCTCATTCTCTGTAGACTAGTTCTGTAGTTTCCTGGTCCTTTAGCATATAACAACAAGACCGCATTTTAAAATCCAGGTCATTATAATCAAAATAGAAGCATACAAGCAAAAAACTACTTGTAAGTATCGATACGTTGAGACTTTTTTAAATACCACTTAAAATGATATGATATCCACATTCAATAGTATCGAAAGTACTGAAGCTATAAAAAAAAAACAGATCTACAATCAGATTTTCAACCTAAGACTGCACAGATGAAACAACAGGGAAGAAAATCAACTGTATTGGTGTGTTTTTTTGTACCAGCGACAAAAAGAAAATTCTATATTGTGTGCCAATGACTTTTCTTTCCTTTTTGCCGTGGTATCGAAAGACGTATCGAGCATCTTAAAAAAAATAAAAATAAATTAACATTAGTATTGTACAACCGTACTATAGTGGTTTACTAATTTTCTCTCATTATTACTTAATTTCATAGATTGTTGAGCACTTTGTATCTACTGTTTACACATACACACACATGGAGTCTGTACTTTTTATTTGATTCTGTACTTTTTATCATTGAATATTTATGTATTATTATTGTGTGTACTCTGTAATACAATGCACCATTTGAGGCTGATGCAATTGCAATTTCGTTATGCTTGCATAATGACAATAAAGTTCTTGAATCTTGAATGTAATGTATGCGTTTCACAATACCAAAAATCATTTAACCTTCGTCAATCTGTTTTTTCCAGTGATGAACTATGAGGTAACTGTAGTGACTGGAGATGTGACGTTTGCTGGCACCAACGCCAGAGTGTTCGTCCAGATCTACGGGGACAAGGGGAAGTCCGAGGTCATCACGCTCGAAAGCAGATCCAACAACTATGAGCGAAACACCACCGAAATATTCAAGGTATCAGAGTTTGGATTTCATGCTTTCAGTGGCTCCCAAATGCATCTCGTTAAATCCAGTGCCAGAGAAAAAAAAGTTACCGTGTTACTTTTGAGTTGAATCATTGCGTCTGTTTGCCAGATAGAGGCCAAAGATGTGGGGAAGATCTTCAAGATCCGCATCGGTCACGATGGCTCAGGGATCGGATCTGGATGGTTCCTGGAGACGGTGGACGTCAAACATCTCATCATGGCCATGATGCCCAAGGAGAAGAAAAAGGAGGACAAGAAAAAGAAGAAGAAAAAGAAGAAAGATGAGGAAGATGAGGACGAGGAGGGAGAGGAGATGCAGGAAGTGGTGCTGACTTACCATTTCCCCTGTTCGCGCTGGCTGGCCAGCGGAGAGGAGGACAAAGAGCTGGTGGTGGAGCTGCTGCCTGAGGACACAGAGGAGCTGGAAAGTACGAAAAATATATAAATAAAGTGTAATGCTGGATTCAGAGAGAGAAGTGTTGAACGTCTAAGCAGAGGGCTCTGGCAGTTGAGCAGCCACAGAACTGTAGTTACACAAAGTAGCACAAAAAAACAAACATTAGCTGTTTTCTCATTTGAACTCCAGACAATGTCCAAAGAATCAGGTCTGGACATTGCCCGGAGTTGCCCTTTCACATATGTAGCACACAACAGGAGATTGTCCGTGTGAGACACGTTCTCATTTAATAGAAAATTTGATTTCAGCGAGGGGTGGTGTCTGGGTAGAGCGTGCACGAGGCAGGACACCGTGGTCACATAGCTGGTTGGTAATTTGGTCATAAACAACCAAGTCTCTTGCTGTTCCTTCGTCATCTGCCCTTACTGACACAAGTTCTCTGATCTCGTCGTAAGTGATAAATGGACTGTACTTGTATCGCGCTTTTCTAGTCTTTGCAACCACTCAAATCGCTTTTACACTACAAGTCGTTCATCCGACCACATTCATACACTGGTGACAGATAGCGATAAACACGCAATTGCTGGAGCAATTTTGGCTTCAGAATTTTGCCCAAGGGCACTTCGACATGTAGGGACCGAGGATCAAACCACTGATCTTCCAGTTAGTGGATGACTGCTCTCCCTACTGAGCCCCTCGTCTCTACAGTTAGACATTTTTGTTGGCGTCTTTGTGTAAACGACCTTCTCCTTCACCCTCAGATATGTGTTTTCTTCCGGTTTTGCGCCAGCTGCATGATAGAAACATCATCAACGCGCCCCCTCACTCGCTGTCAATTCTCCGGACAATTCATTAAATCCATTTAATGTCCGGTCCACATGATTCAGACATTTGCGTTCACACACACACACACACACACACACACACACACACACACACAGCTCCTCTGGGAATGTCTATAAGTTCAGGGCTGCAGTGTGAAAGGGGCTTCAGTCTAACCTGTCTCTCCCTGTATACTGCACAATGGAACATGCACCAAAATCACTTTTTTTTTTCTAATATTTGAAACAGACAGTATAACAATCTAATGACTAACCCCAGAATAGATTAAATGCCACCCACAGCTCAGTGGAGCTGCTATTTATGCACAGATGAATTCAGGAGGGATGAATAACAACTTAATTCACTGTTGCATGAACACTCAATATTCCTTCTCATATGTTTTTATCTTGTACGTATCTTGATGTTGTAGACATGCATGGTTTGATTTGACACAGTTTCCTGGCCAACATGTGTGTCAGGTTAAAGAGGTGTTAGTAATTCATCCCTTGTATTGTCCCACAGTCAGCACCTATGAAGTGTGCGTCTTCACTGGTGACACGCTGGGTGCTGGGACCGACGCCAACGTCTTCATTAATATTTATGGAGAAAACGGAGACACTGGAGAGCGCTATCTCAAGAACTCTGACAACCTCAACAAATTTGAGCGGGGGCAGGTATGGTGGCTTAAACAAAGAGATGAGATAAAAGGAAGGAATACAATGAATTAGATTTTTTAAAAATGCATTATTGTAAACAGCAAATCCTTGGAAAAATGTACCACTATGGTTCATAAAAAAGGCAAAACACATTATTTATATTAGACTGGCTCACATTTTTACAATTATTCTTTCATTAACTTCGATCCATAAATCAGGAGCATAAAAAATCGTAATGCTTTATATTAATGTCCCTGTAATAAGGATTAGTTAATAGGTAATACGGCCCTTATAAGTCCTCATTACTAATTAATAAAGCAACAAAAGAAGCTTAGTAAAGGTTTAACAATGACACAATAGGTAAGTTAAACGCAATAAATGTGTTTGTAATGCTATTATAAACAATTATAAGAAACTCATTAGGCTTTTATTAATTAATAACATTCTTAAGCAGTCCATAAACTGTTAATAACTTTTAGATAAGTGCTTATAAATGTCTTATAATCTAACAATAAACATGTTTATGATGCTATTATTCACACCTAAGTAGTTGTATTAACACATAATATTAATAAGCATTATTATTACTTATTAACTAACGCTTATTACATGGACCTTAATGTAAAGCATTGCCAAAAATATTAATTTTGGGCTGTACAGTTGTACCTCATTACCATGAAGGGTATCCTGCTGAAAATAAACCAGCAGTCAGTCAAAGACCCTTCCACGCAACATGAGCCTCGCACCGAGGTGTGGGTGGGAGTGTATTCTGGTAGGATTACAAACTCTCCTGCAGGCAAGCCAGCTGTGACTGAGAGGAACTATAAGGAGTCCTCCATGTCATTAAACCTGTCCTACTTTTACTCATTACTTAATCCAAACCTGTGAATTATTCATCTCTACATTACACCTGGCTCTGTCGGGACGCAAACCTCATGTCCACGGATCAAAAACAACAATAGCATTTTGTCATTCAGTGGAGGAAATGTTGCAGAGACAGTATTTATTTCAGAAATAAGTAAGCAAGAAAATTCTGATTAATGGATAAATCATTGAATGCACAATACTGTTAATACAGCTCTAAAAGATGGGGACATCTGCTGCATTCAGTTGTGGAAACCAAATCAGTGCTTCAGTACAAATGTCTTTGCCACAATATTTTCATGTACATTTTTAACACCATAAAACATTTACATAATTTACATTCATATCATATGTAGCACAACATAAAATTGCTGCATTGATACAAAACAAAGAAAGAAAGAAGATAAACTCAAAACAAGAATGCTCTTCCTGTTTTAATAAATGGTAATCTATACAAAATGTAGTATATTATTTGCAATAGATGCAAAATATAACAAGTATTTAGAAGAAAAAGAAAAAATGATACAAGCTTTCATTTATATGATCATCTGTTAAATCTTTAGCGTCGTTTCGTTTCCTTTAATATGTAATTTATCTTTTCTAACAGAAGGCTTAATAACATCCATCTTATGCATTGAGTAGTGCTTGGTGTGTGAATCTTTTTCCATAACATGCAATACGTTATACATGTATGTAAATAGAAAGAACAAAAAAACAGAAGCACCTCGCAGTCCATCACACCACCACCTTTAACTACTGTACAACCTCAGTAATAAACATATAATTGAATTTACATATTTATGATAATGTCGCTAAAAACGGGACATTATGAATTTCATAAAGAAGGATGTTATATAGCAGGACTGCGTTATAATGTACAGGTGTACCTTATAAATTGGCCACTGTGTGTATGATCAGCTGTTTATTTATGTATTTATTTTTGTATTGTCTGTAACAGAACAGTATCTCTGGTGGCTGTATTTTGCAGGAGGATGTTTTCATCGTGACAGCTGTTGATCTGGGTCCTCTGAAGAAGCTACGGATCCGTCATGACAATTCTGCGTCTTACTCGTCCTGGTACCTGGATCGTGTGGAGATAGTGGACACAAAGGATGATACAACGTAGGTGAAGCCAACATTTGTTGTTCAATTTAATTCAATTATGGAGACGAAGGATCTGTACACTTTACAGAGTAATAGTTTCATGTAACTGTAGAACTGATAGTGACTTAATGACATATTGAGTGCTGACCAGATGTATTTCTTGGGTGTGTAGGTATTATTTCCCGTGTACCCGCTGGCTGGCGGTGGATGAGGACGACGGACAGATAGCAAGAGAGCTGGTTCCTGTGGACGAAGCCTTCATGAAGAAGGACGAGGATGAGGAGGGGACAGGCGCCACTCTGGGGCTCGAGCAGAAATGTAACAGTTTCAAAGCTGCCTCGTGTCTTAGTAGAGAGAGAGGAGATAAAAGGGAGGCCTGCTCAAGTATTTATACAAGTGTTGATGAAACATGCAGGTGTAGACGAGAGCAAAGAGGGACTCGTGCGAAGCTGAAAAGGATTAAAGTACTGACTTGTTCAATTTTATCTTGCAGCCATGTCTACTACATATACTCTCAAAGTAAAAACCGGAGAGAAGAAGTATGCTGGAACTGATTCCAACGTCTTTGCCATCCTGTTTGGTGAAAATGACGACACGGGTACGATAACTCGCCAGCATCCTGGCATTGCTGAGGCAACCTTGTGCTGTTTGTTATTGACTACATTGTGCCAGTCTGAATTTAAAAAATGTTCATGTCTCTCACAGGGATCATCAACCTAAAGGCTTGTAAGAACTACAAGAATAAGTTTGAACAGGGGATGATCAATGAGTTCACTGTGGAGGCGGTGGATCTGGGAGACCTGGAAAAGCTTCGAATTGGGCACGACAACTCAGGTGGGGAAAGAAAAGGCTCTGCGGCAGTGATGCTCAACTTATGGCCCGGGGCCCCCCCCCCCCATCCGACCATTTTCTAATTCACAATGAAAATAAATTATTTTTTTATTTGAATGTAAATAAGGTGCCAGAGTGCATACAAAGCATCAAAAATAGAGCTTGTTAATGAAAAAAAACAAAGTGCAAGAGGAGGATCCCCCGACAGTGGTCCGGGTTAAGCCCCAAATATCCTCGGGCTGGGTTTGCCTCCATGAGTGAGGACAGCAATGTCAAATGGTTGAAAACTGGCAATTCAATGAAAAATTGACAGATGAAGTTTAATTAGTCAAAAAACAATGCTTGCTGTATGCAAGGTTGCTAATATCAGGGCGCCATTACGAGTCAAAACATGCTTCAGTGCGGTGTTTCCACCTGGTAGCACCACACGAAAAGAGAATATTAAGACTTTGAATGTTTGTTTATTAACTGGCCTCTGGCCTCCTGTCATTTTTTGCGAAAGTGGCTCCGGGCAACGCAAGTTGAGTGTCCCTGCTCTACAGAATAAAAATAAGCAGTACACTATATGAAACTAAATAACACATGACTGTTTTTTCACTATCAGGGGGTTCATCTGGTTGGTTCTTGGACTGGGTTGAGATCGACGCCGCCTCACAGGGTCAGAGACTACGTTTCCCATGTGGCCGCTGGCTGGATAAAGCAGAGGACGATGGGGCGATTGTGAGGGATCTCTACCCCGCTGAGTTACAGACTGAACTCTACATGCCATGTGAGTGAACGGCTGCAGAAGAAGTACTCAAATCCATTAGTGAAAGTAGCAATGCACTGATTGAGAAATCTTCCTAAGTGCTTTATGCAAAGTTTTACTCCGATAAAAGTGTAGCAGTGAAATGTATTTAAAGCACTCTGTCTGAAGAAGAGTGCTCGTCAGAGCATTGACTCTTTGATGCAGCCTGTAATAAGTGTTTTAATATCGCTGTGGTGGCCTGCCTTTTAAACCTCAGCTTCATGACTTCCATGTGAAAAAGTTTAGTTAGTTAGTTAGTTTTCACTTTTCACAATTATAATGCAGATTATAATGTGAGGTCAAAGACTGTCTAATGTTATGTTCTACACACTCACTAAAATATTTGTACATGAGCAGAAAGAATACCGGGTGCTCACAGTTATAACGTAGTAACTCAACAAAGGTGCTCTTGAAGTCAATCTGATCAATTTAGAAAAAAAACAAATGATCTTATTTTAGTAGAACATAATGCATATAAAACCTTATTAAAGTAACTACTAACTACAGCCATCAAATAAAAGCAGTGGAGCAAAAAGTATATTTACAATATGTGAAATATTTCTCTCTGAATTTATGGTGGAGTGAAATTCTAAAGTCGTGCCAATACCAATAAAATGTAAATGTAAAAGAGCTGCATACAGTAAGTGCTACAGAGTTCCCGAGGTACCCAGAATATATTGATCTTGTTAGCATAAGAAAAGAATCAGGACTTCTGCATTTTGTGACTTTCCACCTCTCTAAGTCTAATCATGTGAAACGTATTGTTAAATTTGACATTTATATCTTCCGTCTTAAGGCTTTTTTACACCAGGGACGAAACAAAAAGAAACAACAAAAAAATTAAACGAAAATACAAAATATTTGTTGACAATTTTTCACGTTCAAACCTTTGGTCGACGACACGAATATTTGCGTTCCGTGCGTTCCACTGAAAATTAAAGGTTTGCATTGTTATACAATCATCGATTTATTGTTGTTTTTACTGTAACACACCCACACTCAACTCTCGTTATTCTAAATGTACAACACTGTAGAAAAGTTACAATGTGGTTGCATTTCCTATGTGTGGCGCCAAAGAAGCATATTATTGTAACAAGTGTAAATGCTGAGCTTCATTGCACTGGTTTGCATCATTCATGACTGAACAGTCTAAATGTACATGTATGTGTTTATTATATTTGATACATGGCCTTTAATACAAGTCTTAATGGTCTATAATACCTCTGGCACTCAGTGTATTTTTCAAGGAAAGACAGTGAGTTCACATGCTTCCATTGCTTGTAGTCATAATAATAATAATAATAACTGATTTTACGCTATGGCTTATCCTATATTGTCATAGTAGGTCTTTCACAATGACTACATGTAATTTGTGACATATATGATGTCCACATCATTATGTCATCTTATGCGCTTGGAAATGAATGGTACTCAATATGTTACCTTGACAATGGAGTATGTTTGTAGCCAGTTCAGCTGCTACTTCTCCAGATGTTGTCTTTATGTTCATTGTCTTTATAATCTGTATTTTGTTTGTCAAAGAGGACACTATTTTGCGAGGCCAAATGGATCAATGGATCAATCAATCAATGACCATGTTGCTATGTGGTGGTATGAACAGAATTATGACACCGACGTCTGAGAAAATCTATTGATCGTGTGAGCAAAAGTCATTATTTTGTTGGTTGGCTTGTTTTTATCGGCATCCGAAATTTGCAGAAATCGAAACCATTGCTAAAAAAAACACACTTTAAGCCGTAAGTTGAGTATCACTGCTGCAGAGCCTTTTCCTTCCCCACCTGAGTTGTCGTGCCCAATTCGAAGCTTTTCCAGGTCGCCCAAATGGGCTGAAATTTTTAAATTGATGTGCAATTTATTCGCACAAAAGACTTTAACCTGTCAACCAAACTAAGCTGTCTCCTTCTTCTCTAATTTCTCAGTTGTGCCCTACGAGATAAAGATATACACCAGCGATGTGTTTGGTGCGGGAACAGACGCCGACGTGTTCATAGTCTTGTACGGACGCAAGGGAGTGTGCACACAGCAGAAACACCTGTGTGTCAACAAGAGAGAGAGACGTCTGTACTTTGAGAGGGGAGCTGAGGACATGTTTATTGTGGAGGTGAGTGTGTGTGGATTTGCACTATTCATCCTTTAAGACGGCAGCTCTGTAAACACTGTGTTGTCTTTTTCCCAGCTGGAGGATGTCGGTGACGTTATAGAGAAAATCAGGATAGGACACGACAACAGGGGCACCAACCCGGGATGGCACCTCGACAGAGTGGAGATCAGACGACAGCTCAGGAAAGGAAAGGTAAAAGTCCACTTGAGATTAAACCTGCGTCGATAAGTGCATCATTAAGAGTTTCCTTGTCTGTGCCCTCATTAAATTATTAACAGATTAATAATGTAACACCTTTTGGCTCACACATCTCAGAGTCAGATATATTTAGGGTTGGGAACCGAGAACCGATTAGAGCAGATAGCCAAGAACCGGGTACCCGTTAAAAAATGAGAACCGATTAGAACCGAATCCAACTAACTTTAAATCTGCTTATTTTAATGAAACAATAGTCTGGCAGGCTTACCAAATAGTGCAGGGATAAAGCCTTATTTCCTGAAACACACTGAAAATGATCTGTTCTTTCAGTGAATGTCTGTAACGATCTACAAATAATATGTTTACATCATTTTTGTGGAGGTGTTCCACCGAAAC
>JAOVVB010232825.1:0-10315 GCA_028570985.1 Heterobranchus longifilis
TCCCCTCTGAGAGAGCTCAGCCAATCAGCTCTCTCTAGACCTCCGGCTGCGAGAGGTTACAGCATCACCCGGGAATCAAACTCGCAGATTTCTATATGAGAAATAATATTTATGACAGAAGACAGGATATGTGCTGCTCAGTTAAACTGTAGCTTTTCTGTTTAATTTAATTTGAAGTTAAACGTTAAACTCTTGTATTTGAAGTTCGTTTGTATTGTTTAAATGCTGTGCTTGGTTTTTAAGATGAGAAAGCTAATGTTATAAGGAATAGACTACATCAAATTAATCATTCAACGTTTTTAAACATATACATTTGTGTAAAATGTAATAGCGAATCGGGATATTTATGAATTCGTGATACTTAATCGAATATCACGATATTATTCGAGTCAGCACCTAGGGTTCGTGATAATAACGTATCAGGAGGTGACTGGTGATTCCCATCCCTGCTCATTAGTGCCTCTGAATATTTTCTTCCCTTAAAAGCGTACACATTTGCATGTTTAATATAGAGGAAAGCAAACATTCCCTTTTCTTTTAAGTTAGTCACAGTCACAGTCGTGACACAGTCGCATCATCCATATTTAATGAACCGCGCTGATCACGAGAATGGAAGAAAGCAAGTAATAAGTACACACAACACACTGCTGTTCAGTCTGGTTACATAAGCACACAGCGTTCGGTGTCCATTAAGGGAAAACTGAGGAATTGAAGGTGATGTGTTCGACCTACAAAATCTTAAAGCTTAAGAATCTGATATACCCACCCGACGTGAATAAGTCAAAACAGCCATGAAGCACTGTTTAGTTCTGCTAATAAAACTAAAAGTATTCAATTACACTTTAATACAGCAAAAGTTCCAAAAATTAATTATAAGATAGTAATAAACTTCATTATATAAGATTATGCTGATCAAATAAAAAATTATTAACTCCAGTGAATTTCATCAAAAATGCGAACTGTATTATGAACATAAAAACCGCTGACACACGACTGTGGCTCACTGCTGGTTTCTTTCTTGTTTGTTTGGCTTTAATACTTTTGCTTCATTTTCCTAAATGTTCAAAAGCTTCAGTATTAAATATCGGATAAAACTCATTCAAATACAGTAATATCTCCAGGACTTTAATTCACCCTGCTCGTCAGGTCATTGATTCATTTCCGTATTAAATGCAGAGCATTACTTTAGTGCATTCTCACAATTCGGAAAGCAAATAAATGATCAAATAATGTTTATTAGCTTCACAACATAAGCTAAGTGCTTAAGCACAGAGATGCTTTTTTGTGCTCGGGTTTTTAAAATGAGCATTTATTAAAACAGCGCCAGTTCTACCGCTTCGATGAGTTTTTAATTCAAGCAGTACGGCACAGAATCACATCCCATTTTTACACAGAAAGAGCAAAAACAAAAGACATGATGAGAGAAGCAACACAGGCCGTGTTTTAGACAACAGCCAGAGACATTCTGGCACCGAGTTCAGTCGACAACACGGACACGACGCGCTTTATACGGCTATCATCGGCCCTGGGAATTAATGCTCTCGTGCATTTTGTTATTTGAGTTGCGAAAAACATGCGCAGTGGCCAGTGACGCAGATGGTGTCTGAACAGCCGTGTCAAAAGCCCCACGGGATTTTCTCTTTAATACAATTTCATTAAAATGATCGTGATATTCCTGTAGACCACGGTCAGCCTTAAGAAACATCTGAACCCGATTATTTATTCCGTACTTCAATAAATCCCGAGATTTCTTTTCCAAATATCATAAGAAAAATGCTTTATCAGTTATAAATCGATTTTTCCCCCTTCCTATTTCAGAATCATGAGAATGTCCTGTTTAGTATTAAATTAGAATTTATAGTTATTATGCAGCTCAAATTTGACCTCAGATGCCAACAGTGTTCAACCTGCGACCTGCGAATAGGAGTTATTTGCATGCATCTCAAAATTCTCATTTTATTTGTCACATACAGTACATAGCCATACACAGAATGATAAGCAGTGAAATGCTAAAAACTAGGGTTCCCCTGTGAGAATGTACAATTTAAAAACTAGCAAGTACATTAAAATAAAATAAAAAGAGTATTCAAATAGAAAAATAAATTGACACAAAAATAATGCAGAAAAAAAATACAAATATAAAAAAACTATACAAATAAAAAAATATATACAAATATTTTAAAAAACTTCTATATTTATTATAGGAAACTATACAAATATGGTTATAATTAGAGATGTTCATCATGGTTAAGAATTAAGAATTAAAAAAATGCCTAATAATGTATTAATCGATAACGTTTCTTTGGATTGACCTTAAAAACCCAGCTGTAATCTAACATTTTCTTAGCTATCCTTAGTAGCCAGGCTCCTTACAGTACATGCCTACAATCCACTTCACTCTTTCCATGAAGAGTTCAGTCACAAAACTGGTTGCTGTTGTTCTGAAACACTTTTAGTAAACCAACCGTTCAACAGCATGAAATGACGAATGATGGCAAGTGTCTCACGAGCGCTTCACGTGCCCAGCTGAGAGTGAGAGGCTGAGTGAATTAAAGCTCTGCACATAATTAAATAAGATTTTACCCATTTTAAATAAAAATAAATAAAAAATTTTAAAAAAATGAATGAATATGTGGCGCTCAAGGTGGTGGTGGGCCACCACAAATAAATCAGCGTACAGGAAACGTTGGATTGTGCCGCTGTTTAAATAAAACTGATGACAAACATCTGTCTGGTTTTCATTAATTATTAATTAATTATCAGTTAATTGTTTATTGTTATACAACGGTTATTTCCGATCAAGTAAACTAATTGGACGAGGGGCGTTCCACGGGTGGTGATAACCGAGGGTAACACATGCATCACTCCACCACACAGGTGTTCTAATAACTGTTAATTACACTAACTCAGTCACAGCAGGGGTGAAAGTAGGTCAGCGCGGTGTAACCATCACCCTATCGGGGACGTCAGGTGGTTGCCCTCTCCCGCTGTCCTTTTTAACTAGGACTTTTTAAATCCTGTTAACTAACTGTGAATTATAGTGTCTCGGGGAAATAAACGAAAGACAGCAGGATTTTCTTCAAGTTCGGGTGGGTTATCGTAGTTTTTCCAAGCTACGGTGGATAACTGTCCGTCCACAATACTGAGGAGAGAGCAGCTACACGCCTAAACCCACCTTCAAAAGCAATTACAGAAACTCCTTCAGCAAGAAAACAAATCTGATAACGGCATTTCATCTTAAACATCCTTAATAATCACTTCTAAGTCGTTTCACAACGAATATGTCTCTAAACTATCCATATTCTTTTATAAATGCCTACAAAGCTAAATACAACGCTGAATCACAGATACCTCTGTGAAAGTTGACTGAACACCCTACATAGTGCACTAGCTTTTCATTTAACGCTATCTGGGATTCCACCCTGGAACCACTTGGAAGTTAATGAAGCTGATATTCGAAAGTGGAATACGTATAAACAGAAGCTTATGAGATTTACATGACCGTCCACCACCTCCATGGTTCGTCCTCATCTTTTGGCTACATTGTACCGGTAGGAGTTTACTTTCTACTACTTCTACCTCTGATTGGAGAAGAAAAGAGATTTAGGGATGTGTCATGATTTTTTTTTCGCGTGGCAATTCATGTATTAACACACCGACTCCAAAATCGATTTTTTTAAAATACATTTTAAAATACATTATGTATATATTTTTGCATTTGAGGTGGTGAAATGGTACAGTTCCTCTAAACTATTCACAGATTTCCAGGCAGCACAGTTTTAATGTGCTGACTGATGGTAAGACTTGTAGTGAAATTTGATCAAATGCTAATAGAATGCCCAGATACACATGGAAAACGTGGCTAACAACAGTACATTTAGGCATTTTGGCAGAAATTAACAGGCTGTTTGTCTTTGTTGTTGTAGGTACCCTGTCCCCTCGTCAACGAAGAGGATGCCTCTTCTATATAATAATGCTAAATTGTTGGGGTTTTTTCTGAATGTAGAAATGTAGCAGTACCACGGCTTACATTCCCTAAGAATCCTTTTTCATTTTGTGTATGATGAAATAAAATTTCTAATGTAATGCAAGGTCAAATTAATTTCTATAGCATCTTCCATAGGGTTAATAGGTTTGCCAGCACAGGACAAACATGCTGCCAGAGGCAGATGGCCAGATGGCCATTAACTGAGTGAAAGGGATGGTTTTTTTTGTCTTTTATAATTCCAGGAGGATGTGTTGGCTTATCCAATCAAAACAACCTCATATGCAATGCCTGGCCAATAAAGGGAAAAAAAAAAAACTTGCCATTTCAGAGGGGTAAAATTATTGGCATGCATCAAGCAAACCAAACACTATTGGAATTGGGATAGAACTGTCCAACACAATTAAAGGAAGGATAATCCTGAATCGTCATCTTCCCAGAAGAAATGAGGTCGGAGAAAAAATTTTTTTTATTACAAATGACTGATCAGCGATCACTTAATCACTTGGAGAATTTGCATAATAAATAATCAACCAAAAATCACAGCTGTGTTCAATAATGAAACTCGGAGCATTTTCACACTCAATGCAATGACAACTCATAGTACTGGGACTAAACAGCTGTGTGTCCATAAGAAAAGCATTTGTTCGTGAGACTAACCAAAAAAATAAATAAATAATAATAATAATCAGAAAAAAATAATCAGGGCGGAAACATTCATTTACTGAATGTTTGAAGAAATGTAAACCTTGTACTGTTAACAAAAAGACTATTTTTAAATCCAGGTCTTCTTCTACAAACCATTAAAACAATGTGTGCTGATTTCTGCTCATCACTGAAAGGCAGCCTGACACCACTCTTCTCTCACCTTCCCTCACTTGCTGTGCGTCTAACCTATTTTTACACCAACATTATAAATCATGATACGGAGAGCAGCAGCAGCTCCTGACCAGGGATTCCGAAGGGGAAGGATGACGTTAATAACAACATAGCCTTAAACTAAACTAACTCCAGACAATATCACATGTGACTAATGCTGCAGGCTACCATCCAGAATATTTTTAGCGTAATCCCAAAACATACTGTAAAGTCATCCAGCATCCAGTTTTATCTATATCTTTATTTAACTGTTCGACACAGCAGGTGACTTCCCACTGCCATTAACCAGGGTTGCCAGATTTGCAGTTGCACTATCTCTACCATACAAAAAATACACACGAGCACTGGAAAAGGGGGGACGCATTTCTTTACTTTTTTTCCGGCATGGCAAACAAGGTCACGGTCATTTCTAATGAAGAGACACTGTCCACTCCACAATCTTACTTCCAACTTCCAAACGTTCCAATATATCCTTTAAAGGCACTGTTTTATTGCAGAGACGCTGCCTGTACTTACACTTCGTCTTTGTTAGCGGACATTTATTTGATTCAATGCTAAATATTTTTCCATTATTTTATTTTATTTTGGTGGTTAAACATGCCCAAACTAAAAACCTTGTTATTACCTATCTTGTCTGTTGCATCATGCCATGTCCCCCATGTCTGCGGCACGGAGACATGGAACAGCATGATTTCTGCCTAAACAGACCTCTAATAGCACTTTTTGTAGCTCCCATTTGTGGCCACTAAGTGCAATAATACCCTGTACAGCCCAATCGCAGAGAAAAGCAAAGTAGGACACTAGGGCGAGTAAGACATAGAGCATTAAGACATTAAGCACTATGGCATGGATCCATACAGTATGGAAATCCAGTGGAGAAAAGAAAAGACGCGCTTGTCTGGGTTAATGATGCGCTAAAGTCTTCAGATGCTCACTGGCCCATTTGTACTATGTTGATCCAGCAATTCAATCCAAATGGATTCTGTTTTACTGAAGAAGCAAACACCATCTAATCAGCATGTTAAACCCTGCCTTGATCACGACATTGACTAGTGAACCAAGACACCAGCAAAATCTAACATGTTCCTTTACCACCAGTTCCAAAGCTGCTGACTTCCAAGGCCACACGACAAACAAACAAACCAGTCCAAGGCTGCACACAGCCGCTAGTATTATCATTATCGTGCTTATTATGGAACTGCACATGGTTCACCTTGTGGGATTCATTTTAAAAGTGGCAGACACATTTCACGTGCCTTCGCTTAAAAATTAATATGGCCTCCTGCGGCCACACATCAACCCGATACATCATAAGGGTGTAGCTTATTATATTTTGCACCACAGACCTGTACAAACATTTCAGTTCAGGTACAATAATTAAGAATGTTTTCTTCATACGCCATGAATAACCCTAATGAGTTTTATTTTTCAACACGACATCCTTAATAAAAATGGTTGATCTCCTTTTTGAAAAATGCCGACAGTTATGAATTAACACGGGTCGATTGATTTCATAACAAGCTTTTTTCTCTGCTAACTCTTCAAATACGCAGGTATTTATTAGTACAACGGCTGGAATTTATTTAAAGAATGCTATACAAAATATATCATGAGTGTGGATTTGTACTGGCTGTATCTGTCATTCTAATGGCCTTGTAGTATCACGCTGTTTCTTTTTGCCTACCTTTATTTTCTTACCCCAGTGAGAGAAAGAATGCCAATGACACGGCTGACAGGAACTACATCTTTAGAGACTCATCCAAAGCATTATTCATCTGTGATTGATGAAAGTGTTTCGCTGAATACATGGTTGAAAGTGACTAAATGCAGCTCGATACAGCACAAAGCAAGAGCCTTCATCTGCCTGGAAAAACACCAGGATCTATCTGGGAATAAACACTCTCTGAAAAAGAACTCGTATATAATTGAGATTGATTTTTTTTTTTCCCAGGAAGAGGATTAAGAGGGTACAGAAGAGGATTAAGACCACCATGAATAATATTTGAGTTCTGACTTTTTAAAAAAGTCTAAATTTTTCCTCAGAAATTTGCCATTTTTCTCACAATTCTGACTTTAGTTTTAAGCAGAGCGTCACATGTAAGAGACGAAACTTCGACGATGAACTTAACCCTGTCCAAACAGGATCTAATGATGCATTACTCGAAATGCACCATTGAAGCAAGTAAAAATGCAAGAAACACCACTTTCACTCCTTTTGAATTTTTCACACGACTGGCATGACTTATTAACTTGGTTGATGTTTGTGTTCCCAAGACCAGGACTAAGAAAAATCACCTATGAAGGATTGATTCAAAAATAAGGGATGACCAATTTATTTCTACTAGAGACAACCTAGGTACAAACCAAAGAAATCCCCAGATACAGTTTAATAACAAGCTAACTGAACTAGTTTTCTATCATTTTTTCCCCTCCTGTGCTGTTGAGCGATCAGATGATTGGTTCCATAGTTTCTACAGCAACCTACAGCAATGTTGTTTTTCACAGGGCCAGGTTGCTAGCTTTCTTCCCTCCTGCTTTCTCATCCGGGATTTGGGACTGGCAATGACAGAGTGATTTTGTATGGGCATAGGTTTATAGCCTTGCCCAAGGGTCCAACAGTGGCAATCCATCAGTGGTGGCGCTCAAACCCCCAACCCTCCAATCAGCAAGCCAGAGCCTCACCCGCCTGAGCCACCACTGCCCCGTAGGACTTGTGTTTTTTTTTTTTTTTAAATGTAGTCCATAATAGTTTGTTCTTCAAGTTCGAAATAAAAAACTTCAGATTTAATATGTGCGGAGTGTCTATAGTGTAAGGAACTATTTTTGTTATAAAATAGATTTAAAGAATGGAAAGGGCAAAGGGGGATTATGGGAAGGATAAGAGCCAAACCAGAGGATTGAACATGCATGAAGATGTCTTCCACACCGAGAAAAAGGGAATAATCTCTGCTTTCAGACACCCCAAAACAGTTTAAGGCTAGCCTCATGTTATTTCGTGCAGGTTTTAGGGCATTACTTTTTGCTAAAACCTGCCAACTCTTAACATTGGTCATGGCTGAGCCTTAAAGCCCAGACTCATCTGCCCTCCACAGCATTAAGCTAGTTATCCGAGCTTCGCCACGTGGCTACAGGTTAGAAAAGTAGGGCACCTTTGGTCATTTGCCGACAAAGTCCTTCCATTTTTCCATGTTTCAAAGAATGAACAACAGCGAAAGAGAATAATAACCCTGAAAATCTTCCTCAAAGGGAAATTTCATGGAGCATCACCTCACAGGCTGTCTATGAAAAAAAATTCCTAGCAGAGTTAGGGAACTACAAACACCCTATGGTACAGCTGGTCATGTCACCTGCCTTCCAGATGTATAACTGTGGACCGCCGTGCCACGGAAACAAGAAATCAATGTGGGCTACAAGAGAAAGGCAAACATGAGAAAAAAAAAGGGCTTTCAGTCTTGATTTCTCCGAGGGCCACATGCAAACTCAACCTGATCTCAGATTCGAAAGGAAAGGACTGTGCAAGATAAGTCTTGAGGTGCATGATGTCCTGACGTCACACAGGGTTGACATTTAATGCGCCGTCTGAAAAGTGGTGCAATAATATCAGAGTATGTATTTCAGTTTTAAAGATTATGCAAGAGAATCAATTTTTTTCCCCCTCCGGAGTAAATACTCAATATCACATTGATTTTTGTTGTTTGTTTGTTTTTTTCCTTTCAAACAGCTGTAATATTGTATACTAAATCCATATAATGCACAATAGGAGAGCACTTCCTAAGGCATTGTTAATTGAGAACTCATCCTTAAATGTAATACTTATTTTTATTTTTCCTTCATGACGGAATTCTAATGGGAGTAATTATATTTAGACTTATTTACCACTATTTATCAGTTTGCATGATTGATTTATTGACCTGTGCTTTGCCTTTGATGGAGATCGTGTACACTGAAGACCAGCTGAGCACTGGTATGAATGTTAGTAACAAGTCCATCAACAATGATTGCAGGATCAATATACTGTATGGAGGTGGAAAACTCATCATTGGTGGTAGACTATAAATAGCTAGATTACATGCTGGAGTGTAATTTCCTGTTTCACAAAACCCAGAGTACAGTTAATATAAAGTGCGTTTTAATAATACTTTTTGTGTACTCTTGCGAGTTTACATTAATTTACTGACTCGTAATTGCAAGCAAATATCACGGGTCGATATCTACCTCAGTTTGGAAGGTATTCTTGCTACTGGTGATGGCACTGTTATTATTTTAGCTATTTTTAACTCACCTAACCCTTCCTTATTGACAAAGTAAATGGGAAGCATGTCTTATGACGTAAAATACCACCATAACAAAACGCAACATGGAGTTTTATTCCCAAATGCAAGTTCCTTTCACATTTACAGAATGACCTTGAATCAACTTGGCTGCACACAGCATTGGAAATGAACAATGTAAAACTTCTTACCTTTAAAGTACAGTGTATAGATAAGTATTAGCTTTAGATTAATATTATCCACACACAACTTGGCACAGATTTTTGGGGCTTCACAGATTCTTGGGACCGGAACTGCAACCAGTGTCTGTGGTTTGGGCAATGGGTGGGACCTGAATCCAGGCTTTTCACACGGCAGGCAAGAAAGCTACCACTGAGCCACCAATGCCCTCAATTTGAATTAACAAGAGTAATAGAGAGAAAGAAAAAATAAATCACCCTACACGAGTTCAAGTAGGACCGTATTCTGTCAAATCACATCATGCATCAAACCCAAAATCCTGTACTAATCCGAATGTGTGTTACACCCCTATTAAGTTTTTCATTTCTCATGAAATCCTCTCTCACTGATCAGGCTGTATAGCAACATATATACTGAAGACCAGACTTATAAAATTATGTTCAAATTAGATCAAACTATATTAGATTAAATTAGATTAGCCAGACTTGACTGAACCTGGTTGTCCAGGACTTTACCCACTTTTGTTTAATAGCTTTCACTTTTTTTTCTTTGCAAAGAAAATGTTTAATGACCATTTTTAATAATTTTTGTGTTATTCATTAGTTTTTCAGTGAATTGATCTATTCATTAGTCAACTATTTCCTTAAAGGGTTCCCACTGTGCAAAGCTACTCTACACATTCATTTCTTTATTTTAAGTTTTACTTACAGTAATACATCGACAAAAAACATATCATATCTTAGCCAGTGGACCTGTGAATAATGTTTGGAAAAAAAAAGCTCTACCGACATAGTGCACAGTATATTTTGGTGTGGAGAACATTTTCTAATTGTTAAATAAAAAAAAATGTGAACATTGGAGAGAGTTACACTGTTTATAATTATTTTGGTGACATAATATTAGCCTTTATGTTCCCATAGGACATAGACGAGACTTTTTTTTTTTTTTTTTTTTTATAAATTTAGTCCTGTCCAATTCTTTTTTCCCCGATTTTCTCCCC
>JAOVVB010232826.1:0-10315 GCA_028570985.1 Heterobranchus longifilis
CAATTTCTCTGGAATCGGAATCGAGAATCGATAAGAACCGGAATCGATTTGCAGAATCGGAATCGATTTGCAGAATCAGAATCGGAATCGATTTGCAGAATCGGAATCAGAATCGATAAAATTGAAACGATGCCCATCCCTACTCTTGGAATATCCCAGAACTGAAATATCATAATAAGTTGTCTGCCCACAGAATAACATCCTGTTAATTAGAAGGGCCCCAAGCTAGCAAGTTTCAAAGCCAGAGCGCTGTGAGGCGACAGTGCTAACCACTGCACCACCGTGCCGCCACCATGTTAATTGTATGTTTATCAATTTCATAGTGAGAAAAGAGATACATTTTATGAACGCTTTGTCATAATCAAATTAATTAATGCTAGAATCACACAACGCTACAATTGTTGCTCTTAGAGTTTTAGGTAGACAAATATTTTTCAGAGGCAGAGCTGCTCTGGAGGCAGAATTCATCTTTTTGTTTTAGTTAAACCTCCATGCTTACATGCATAGAAGCACAGTTTTCTAAGAGCGAGTTAGCAAACTTGCAGTTGAATGGCACAGTTTATGGAGAGACAGGCGGAAATTTGGAAGTTTTTGGAGAGCAGAGTAGACAAAGTAACGTCGTCCAATCACTTTTTCGAGCACTGGCCCGATCGGGCAGCTGGCTGCTGGTATTTAACTGTCCCGCTGTAACTTTCTACCGGTAATTCATAGAGCGGTGAGCAGGGAGTGCAGAGGGAGAGAGAAGGCGGAGGAGAGTGTGTGCGAGAGAGAGGAGAGATGCAGACAGGCGCAACATCAAACTGATCATCAGTATATACAAATACATTTCCCTTGATGCATCGCTCTTCGAAGTCTTAAAGACACACACACTCGTCCTTAGTGTCGGACCCATAGTCATGTCAGGCACAGGGACACTGGGCACCCCCCTATTCACATGTATTATCTTGTAGATGCTTCAGATGCTGATATATATTCATGTGCTATAGCGACAGTAGCATTTTGATAGAGTACAATGGTTACAATGTGTAAAATGCAAACAGGCACTTCGGGCAGCTAAGGGGTCCTTGGGAACGCGGGTTGTAGCGAGCGTCATTCAGTGAACCGAGACAACAGGAAGCAGCCACGTTACATTTGTGCTTGTGTTTTCTATTTCCAGAAAATAAAAGAGAAACTACTGAAACTTATGCACACCTGGAAATCACTTTTTTCCAAGTGTGCTACATTAGCATTAGATAATCGGGACAGATCACCAGCAGCGCGACCTATCGCACGTGTACGAGTGTTTTCATATTTATCTTTGCACATAATAAATTTTAATAGCAAATGCGAGAAAAACTGTCGCACTGTACAGCCCTGTTGCGTCGTCATATTGGTGCAAAATTGGTGCACAATCGACATAGAAAAGGTCTATTTTCATTCCAGCTGAAAATAATCACTATATCAGCCGCCATACTGGTAACTGATGAATCCCTGATGAATTGGTATCAGTCTCAAAAATCCCATATCAGTCGAGCTCTACAAAAAAGACACATTTCTTGAATGTGTTCACCCTTACTTGGCCATTAAAGCTGGTTCTGATTCTAAATTTGCACTGCTGGAAAAATTTCAGCCTCATTTTTCTTCACTGTCAGCGTGCAGTCTGCGGAGAGAAGTGGAAGCTGTGAGAAACCACAGCCCACTTTACTCACCACAAACACCATTAGAAAAACATTGCTATCATCATTCACATCCCACCCATGGCCCGAGTGATGACATGCATTACACCAGAGTGACTACTGCACAATCAGGGGGATTACAGCCAACTGGACAGCAACTGCACTGCTTATTTCATCTTTATCAAATCATATTACAATTGTACAGCAGTGGGTTAAACCAAACTTCTTAATAGCTGCTCTAAAACATTTCATCAAGTTCTCCTTGGCTTGTAGACAAATAGTAGATATACAGAGAACACAATAAATCTGTGGCATTTATCACAGCACAGAGAGAATATTTCAAATCATTTAAATCGAAGGTCAAGAGGTTCTACAACATCTCCCTATCACTGCCTCTCTCTGTCTCCCCAGCATGAGAAACAGGAGTGTAATAAGGCAGCCAATGCACAGGAGGAATATTAGACTAATGAAAAGCTTTTTCCTGCCTTGGCTGCTGGCCCATCTTGTGTACTGCCTTGCGTCTACCATTTCACAGCATGGAGCTGTGAAATGGAATTCCGTTGACAAAACAATAAAGCAGCCCCCCGTGATTGTGAGTCATGCACTCTAGCTCCACAAAAAAAGCAGTGGCAAACAATGATGACTCAACGGGAAGTGCAAAGTGTAATATTGTATATGCATATAGAATCACTCAGTTGTAAGAAGCTCATTTCTACGTGGCGCAGTGCATTATTCTGCCTGACAAAGGACAGGAGTCTTTATGTGCTGGCAGGGTGTTGTAGCAGCATCTTGGCTTTTACAATGAAATAAAGGGCACTGGGCATGGGCAGGTCCTGGAACATCATGGCTTTGTGGATGATGGGGAAGGTGGTAAGTAGTAGGCCTGCAAATGAGCAAAAAGCAAACCCCTGCTGATCAGAGCTGACAACGTGTCCCTTGCAGTGGCCTGCAGCAGCTGGGGCACAGTAACACAGAGGTACGCCCAGGCCACACCGCCTACCTCGACCTGTGCGTGACTAGAGCTGGATACACAACTTCTATACTTTTATGGCCCCGACCGAATTGTTTTGATACCACTGAGTACCGAAAAACGCCAAATTTCAATACCTGAGGAGTAAATCTCATCATTGTCAGTGAGCCAATAAATATGCAACACACTTGTACTAAGATTTCTTCTACAGTATGTAATGTTGTAATTTATTTTTGTTAAAATGGATCGCAAAAAGTATCGTTCAGGAACCGCTATCGGAGTCGAGGTATCAGCACTCAGCCCAGACTTCAGTCGGTCCATCTGTCCGTGTTTTCTTCCATTTTGAACATAACGAGCTATCGTTGGAGTTTTGTGTTGTCTGTTGTTTACAAGACTAACAGAGTTTTTTAAATGGCAGTTTCCGGTGCTGCACTGGCTGTGTTCAACCAATCAATGTACACTCGAGTCTCTCGTCACCCACGGTTCCTCTTGTGAGAGTACCTACTCTGATATAGGAGCTAAAAAAGTCCCTCAAAATGGTATTCTATGGACATAAGAAAATGGGGGGGGTTCTTAGAACTATGATAAAGTTCCTCTGGTCCAAAAATTGACATTGAAACTGTAGTGAAAGGTATAATGTTGCTGGTATGATGCCAATATGATCATTGATCATTTTCACTCTATTTTTGCTGAGAACATGTGCGTCACATGGGAAAAAATAGGCAACACTCCAAATCTACATCGCAGCCGAGCCTCAGCTGTGTGGCTGCTGTAACCCTTTAACATGGACAACAGAATAAAAACAGAGGTTTGGTGACTTCATAGTCCCAAGAGCTTAGGAGCCCCATGAAATAAACTCAGGAGCTGGATCAGGAAGTCCTTTTGTGCACTCATTTTCCACCTTATCTGAAAAACTGTGAAGAATACAGTCGCTCCTATAAAGGTTGCTGTATTCCTGCAGAAGTCCCAGCAGTGGAGACTTTAACATAGCAGAGCTCTTGTGCTTGTCACCAAAATTGATGTGACAACAAATGTACCATGACGATGAGACGACTCGAGTTGAAACTAAAAATCTGTCAAAAAAATTACTAATTTTGCTAATTAATTAACTGATTGATTGACTCAGTAAAGCTTTTCAAGCAAAAATGCCAAACATGCTGTGGTTCCATCTTCTGAAGACTTGCAGCTTTTCTTGCCTTCAGTGACAGTAAAGCAAATATCTTTTGGTTTTGGGCTGTTGGCGATACAAATTAAAGCAATTTTTCAGTATGTCAACATGCACTCTGGGGAACTGTAGTGGCCATTTTTATTATTTTATTGCACAAACAATGAAATGAGAAAATAATCCACAGATTAACTGATAATAAAAATAATAAATAGGAGAAATGATATCTGGTTTCACCTCAAGGATACTCAACCTGCTTTGTCCCGGGGCCACTTCTGCAAAATGACAAGAGGCCAGGGGCCAGTTAACAAATAATAATATGTATCAAATAAAATTAACAAAGTTGAAAATGGAATTAACTTGGCACAAGGATTAATGATCAGCCTGTCTGATAAATCAGATATTTTACTGCTTTTAATTGGAGCTGCAATGATTAGTCGACTAATCGATAGAAAGATAATTGACAACTTTTGATAATTGATTAATCATTAAATTACTTTTTCATGTAAAAACATCAGAAAATGCCATTTTTCAGCCTCTCAAATATGGAGATTTCCTGCTTTTCTCTGTTTTATATCATATTAAACTGAATATATTTGAGTTTTGGACAACATGTAAAAAAAAATGACTTGAGGAACTGCGGTGTACATTTTTCACTATTTTCTGACATTTTATAGCCCAAACCATTAATGGATTAATCGAAAAAATAATTACAAGCTCTATTTTGATGTTTTTTAATACACTTTGTTACCTTATTTACATTCAAACAAAATAATTCCCAGTGTGAATCAGTTATTTTCATTGTGAATTAAAAAATGGTCGGAGGGCCATCTGGCAGATACAGTATCACTGCCTTATGTGTTACTACTGTAACTACTGTATCTATGTTGTGCTTGAATTATGGCTTTTTTATGTGGAAAGCCACGGGGACAGACTGGAAAAGAATGTTTCACAGAGTTTAAAGCATATCCCTCTCTCTTCCTGTCCTTTCAGTACCTGTTGCAAGGCTCCAGTGAAGCAGTTCTTGGCACCGGTCAGGTCTCCTTTCTTCCAGTACTGCTCCCCCAGTGTGTTCCAGCCCTCCACCAGGCCAGGCTCCAGCTTCACAGCACGGGAAAGGCATTCTTCTGCGATGGCACTGAAGTCTGGAGCCACGTTGAGACACCTGCCCTTCTGCAGCAGAAACTCTGCTTTGTGTTTAAAACGATCTGTGGGAGATCGTAAAAACACAGAGAATACAGTAAGTAGGGATGGGACAATAATCGATTTTATTGTGGATCGCGATAAAAAACACTCACAATAAGTTGATTAAATTTCCATTATCGGGATAATCCTCACAAATTGACTGCAGTTTACTACAGTGTCCTATCTGTGATGCAATACAAATATTTGGTTCTTAAAAAAAGTTGTGATGTTTCAAGAAAAAAAGTCGTAATGTTTTGAGGAAAAAGTCGTAATGTCTTGAGAAAAAAAGTAATGTTTCAAGAAAAAAGCTGGAAAGTTTCAAGAAAAAAGTTGTAATGTTTCAAGAAAAAAAGTTGTAATATTTAAAGAAAAAAGTAATGTTTCAAGAAAAAAAATTATGTTTCAAGAAAAACGTAATGTTTAGAGAAAAAAGTCAGAATGTTTCGAGAAAAAAGTTGTAATGTTTCGAGAAGAAAGTCAAAATGTTTTGAAAAAAAAGTCGCAGTGTTTACAGAAAATGTCACTATTTTTTGAGAAAGAAAGTCCCAACAAAACAAAACGTAAGGTAAAGTGATTCCAGTGTGTTTTAGTGCCATTTTAAGAGTTTTAAGCATATTTCAATGATTATCAGGATAATATTGTGAATCACTATTATTTTGACCAGGATAATCGTGACATTAAATTGTCTTATGGTCCCATGCCTAATCACCAACCAGGTACATGCGTGAATACTGGGCTAGTAATGACTTGACTTGACTTGACTTTATTGTCCACTTTAGTGGAAATTTGTCTTTGGAGAAGCCAAAGACAAATTTCCACTAAGAATAATAATGAGCGCTGGCTTGTAGAAATGATTACTGCTCCGATGTTAACAGTCTGAATGAATTCTTCACCTGGAATGCCCTCTGGCCTCCAGGTTTACAGTTCTCCAGTCTATCAGTATTTAAGATAACACAGATTACAGCCTACAGCTCCATTACTGCCCCACAATGCATCAGCTGTCTGCATCAGCATTTTCATATCTGTCGATTACATGTTCATTATACATTAATTTAGAGATGGCATTATTTCAAGGATTTCCAAGCGTTTTGAAAGGAACATTTTTTACATAGCTTTTTGTAGTTTCACAGTCTAGGCTAAGTTGTTATGCAGTAAGATAGATATCTCAAGGAATTAGCAGTTAATACCTTAACAGGGTAAGAGACTTAAGTCTTGCAGGAAGACTAGGTTCCCATGCGGGTGCATGGAAACCTATTCTTCCTGCTAGACTACTTGGTTTCATTCTATTTTATTACAAATGTTCACACGTAATATGTGACCCACTTATTCTTACAATAATTAAACATTGATTTTTTTATAAACCTTCCTATCAGTTGTTGATAAGAATTACTTGCAACACATGAAAACAAACATGATAATCATTGACTCAAATTTATGGTTTGCCAATTATTAATTCAATATAAAAGATCATCTAAGAACATACATGTAATAAGTTCATAGTTCATATGCCAACATTTTCACATTCAAGGGAGTTATTGAGCCCAATAGCAAAATCAGGATTGTGCATATTTAATACTAATAACTTGTTTACCAAATATTATTCTGGAAATACAATCATCAAACGCACAAGGGAAAAACTAACTTTAAAGATCCCCTCCACTCAAAAATGTATTTTTCTTTTGTTTGTGTCCCCTAAAAAGTCTGATCATGACTACAGTGACTTGTATCTTTTCACATAATTCCTCTACTTTCCTAAAATCGGGGGGGGGGGTTAGGCTTATAGTTTGTGATTTGTCTTAAGCCGCTCCAGACTGTAGCAGAGTCGTTTGCTGAGGACACTGTAGTAAACTGCAGTCAATTTGTGAGTATATTCACGATATTATCCTGATAATCATTGAAATATGCTTAAAACTCTTAAAACGGCACTAAAACACTGGAATCACTTTACCTTACTTTTTGATTTGTTGGGACTTTTATCTCAAAACATTAATTTTTTTTTAATCAAAAATATTCAAACATTTTTCTTGAAATTTTACGACTTTTTTATCATAAAATTGTGAGGTTTTTTCTCAAAGTATTACAACTTTTTTCTCGAACCACAACTTTTTTTCCTCACAATTTTCAGTTTTTCTTTTTTCTTGAAACATTACGACTTTTGTCTCTAAACATTGCCACTTTTTTTAAGAACCAAATATTTTTAATAGCATCACAGATAGGACACTGTAGTAAACTGCAGTCAATTTGTGATGATATTCATGATATTCCCAATTATCCCGATAATGGAAATCACCATGATCAGCTTATTGTGAGTGTTTTTTATCGTGATGTACGATAAAAACCATTATTGTCTCATCCCTAATCAGATGATGGCTGTGATGTTGTATTTTCAGCATGTGTCTCTTGTTTTTCTCCGACAGCCAAATACCCGGAGATCAAGTCTTTGATGGGCCCTGACCCGCGGCTGAAGTGGATTGTGTGCATGATGGTGGCCATACAGTTTTTAGCTTTCTACCTGGTCAAAGACTTGGACTGGAAATGGGTTTTGTTTTGGACGTATGCCTTTGGCAGCTGTATCAACCACTCAATGACCCTTGCAATTCACGAGATTTCCCACAACACGGCCTTTGGAAACAACAAGGCCATGTGGAACCGCTACTTTGCCATGTTCGCCAACCTTCCCATCGGCCTGCCGTACTCCGCCTCCTTCAAACGCTACCACCTGGACCATCACCGCTACCTGGGCGGAGACGGAGTGGATGTGGACATCCCCACGGAGTTCGAAGGCTGGTTCTTCTGCACACGCTTCCGCAAATTCATCTGGATTATTCTGCAGCCGCTGTTCTACGCCATCCGCCCGCTGTGCATCAACCCCAAACCCATCAGTCGGCTAGAGCTGACCAACGTGGCCTTCCAGCTGACCTTTGACGTGCTGCTGTGCTGGCTGTGGGGGGCCAAGCCCGTGGTCTACATGCTGGCTGGCTCCATGCTGGGAATGGGCCTGCACCCCATCTCTGGTCACTTCATCGCTGAGCATTACATGTTCCTCAAGGGCCACGAAACCTACTCCTACTACGGCTCGCTCAACCTGCTCACCTTCAACGTGGGCTACCACAACGAGCACCACGACTTCCCCAGCATCCCTGGATGCAGACTGCCCCTGGTGAGTACACAGCAGCTGCTTTACACTGCAAGACATCTGTCTGATTCCTCTCACACACTCTACATCAGCTGCTTTACACTGCAAGACATCTGTCTGATTCCTCTCACACACACTCTAACTGTCATCATTAGAGATCCGCCCATCAAAAAGGGCTGATTTTCAGCTGATCGGCTGAGATCGGTGACCAGCTGAGATCAGTCTCATATATCCGATTTGTCGGTAAAAATTAAATTAACGTGCAGCATGAGGGTTTTACATTGCACAAACAGCCACAGTCACAGACAACATGCAGCGACACAGTGAGAGGCAGCTGCACACAGAGGATCACAGCGGATCAGATTGCAACAAACTGCTGCAAAACCTGAACTCAGTGACTCTGCGACTGCCACAAATCACTTTACACGGAAGTAGCCTGCTCAGGTCTTTTCAATGGAATGGTACACATAAAAACTCAACACAGGCCGCAGTCAAGTTTTGGAATACAGTTCTCACTAGCTCCCGCTGTTTTTTGAGATTAATGCTAATATTGCATGCTAACCTTAGTGTAATAAAACGTTTTTATTTATTCATATTAAAGATTAAATAACCTTTAGTACATTTAGCATTTGGCGTTTACCATGCTAAATTTTTAAAGTTGTTTAAAGTTTGTATTCTTACCTCTTAGAAAGGATTTGATTTACAAAAGCAGATTCCATTCAGTAAAATAAAACCTGTTTTCACACACAAACATAAACAACATTTTCAGCAGTAAAGATAAGACACACTATAAAACAACTATTATGTGACCAATGTGTGAGGCACATCAGAAAAAGGGTCAAACTCAGATACTGTAGTTTATTTACAACAGACTAAAACAACAGCTCATCTGAACTAAGAGACTCTCTAAGTTACATGTATTTATAACAGTATCGGGTCCCATACTGTGCTCATGTACTTGTACTCATACTTCCAAAACTACATATTACAGCACATAGTATACATATTGCAGTACATAGTATACATATTGCAGCACATAGTATATTACAGTACATAGTATACATATTACAGCACATACACATTAATGGCCTATATTGTTGTTTGTTGTTTTCTGACACATTAATGGCGGTGGATTGTTTGTTGTTATTTCCAGGTGAAGAAAATAGCAGCCGAGTATTACGAGGACCTGCCGCAGTACTCGTCGTGGGTGAACGTCCTGTATGCCTTCATCATGGACGACGCTCTGAGCCCGTACTCTCGAGTCAAACGGAAGCTGACGGGAGACGTCAAACAGGAGTAACTTCTGTCCGCCATGACAGCAGCCCCGCTCGCCATCCTACAAACTTAACAGCTTCTGCCTATTGATACATTACATACACATACACATACACACTGCATTCTGGGAAATAATTCTCCTACACTTTGAGTTGTTTGTTATGCAGGTCAGAAACAGCGAGATCGAAAATAGAAAAGTTTGTTGGTGTGATTATAGGCAGGGCTGGTTGCACAAACACAAATACTTCAATTATTTCTTAAAGTATAAGTGGATGGATGGATTGTCATGGAATTTGGTATTTCATAGTATTTCTCTGGATGAAGTTTAATCACTATTTTATGATCATTGATGAGTAAAGAAAACGTTGTGAGTAAAATATCTCTCAATCCAAACAATCAGAGAAGACGGAGCGACGCCTTCATGTCCGTTAGGATTCCTTCAGTGTTCATCGTTCAGAGGTCGTCTCCTCCAAAACAAACAACACGGAATAAAGCAGTTTCATGTTAAAAATCTGTTCAACAGAGCTAGCTAGTTAGCTGCTGCTAACGTTTGCTCAGCTTGTTTCTCTAAAACTTCAGATCCAGATCCTTCATCTGGTTAAAAGATAGAGTTTAGAACAACCAAGATTTAAAAATGTGACTCAAAACCAGATAAAAAGTCAATTTACGACCCCTTTGATGCATGCACAAATGTGATGACGCCATGGACAGGTGCATCGCTCTGCGACCGGAAGACCCCGTGTCCTTAAAATGTCTGGTTGTTCTCTGGTTTGAACTTTGTTGGAAACATTTGGGAAAATGTTAAGTACACAACTCAACTAAATATAGGCCATAGGCCTCATCGTTTTTAGACATTTTAATGTGGAAATGTTACATATTATCCTTTGAAATATGAACAGACGTTGGAAGACGGTCTTCTGCTTCCAGTG
>JAOVVB010232827.1:0-24108 GCA_028570985.1 Heterobranchus longifilis
ATATATATACAAGGAATGTGTCCTCTGCATTTAACCCATCCTAACTATTTAGGAGCAGTGGGCAGCCACAGTCCAGCACCTTTTACATTAGTCAACTCAGATTTTCACACAGACAAATGCACTATATATACTTACACACATACTTATACTTTTTTTCCCCCCCTAAATGATCAACCGTGTATCATGGGGCATTCATAGCAGTTATAGTTTGGTCACTTTTATATACAGGGCTTCATCACAGACACATACTGTAATTAGTAATTTGTGGTTAATTGTTACAGAGGCCCAATTAATAACACACATAGCACTGTGTCCCTGGTGACTGCCATTAAATTGCTGACAGGGAAAGACACCTTGCCAGCTCCTCTCATTCTGGCACTCCTGCAAAGTAAAGGCAATTCTGCTCAGTGACTAGAAGCTAAGCTATGCACAGGGGCCACCAGTAAATACTGAGCTTGGATTGACTGATTTCACATCTGCTGCCCCATCCTGTTTTGGAAAATGTATATTTTGTTGATTTGTGTTTTGATGCAGTATGGGTAATTTCTTGACTGTTTTGCCTTGTTTAATGCACATAATATGTGCTGTGTCATGTGTCAGATCACTAGTTAATTGTAGAAGATACAATTCACTCAGATTTGATTTCATATAGGCTATATCCATAATTTTAAGATAAGATAAGATAAAACTTTACTGTCACCCTCTAGCAATCATCAAAAATACATGATACAATATAAGCAGCTGACACACCTGTCCCTCACCATTCACATACCCACACATAGACCTACCTCCTACATCCAAACATGTCATATTATTTATGATTGTATGATCTTTTTTTTTTTTTTTTTCCCATGTTTCCATGTTTGTATTTTCTCATCAATGCCATAATGCATTGCACCCTCAAATGGTGATGCATTTTAGTAAAAACTATAGGCCTGTTTCTTTGACAGACAGTCATCATTTCCTACCTACACTCTCTTTGGCCAGAGATGATCACCGTTGCCTAGCGACGGCATGTAGCGTTCCTCTTTTCTCTGTAGAGAGCCACTTGTCTGAAACCCAGAGACGCATGTAGGTGGGGGGTAAAGCATTACTACCAGGCAGGGGGGTAATTAGGCTTTTTAAATCGCATATTAATGCCTCGCTGTCACGGACAATCTTTAGTATTCTGTAACAGATGCAAAACGGATATGTCGCACTGGTTGTTCTCCCAGGGCTCTCAAGTTTCCGTTACTTTGCTCTCAACACTGTAACGTTGCCTCGTCGTTACTTTGCGCCCAATATCCTGCCGCCTCGAGGAGCGCTGCTGGCCAGATGGCGTCTCTGGTCTCGCGGTAATCTCCTTAGCACCGCGCGTGCCGCATGTTCTTCTGAATGAGAGAGGGACGACAGAGGGAGAAAAAAAAAACACAGGGGCTTTGACAAGTTCAGCTGCTCTGTCATTCATTCAGTTTTTCTGTCGAAGTGTGGGCTAGAACGACGGACAAAATAACTCAAGTCATGTTTGGAAAGGACTATTTTTTCTACTGGAGCGGCGCGTGCTATCGCTGACAGACACAGGTGTGTGGAGAAATACAGGTAGTTAGCTTGTTTTGTCCGTCTCGTGCCACAGCAACAAGTTGAATGTTTGTGGACGCTGCACTTGAGATGGGGATAGAGCTTTGTGCTGGGAACCCACACCGACAGGTAACCACGAGGAGCCACCAGATATTTTGCCACAATATGCATAGATTTACAAATTTGTACGGCGTATAAGCGCCTGTTATCAGATACACTGCGAGCTTTCCTGTTTTCCAACGGACATTGTAGGCAAGAGGGTCTAAGTAATTCAACACTAGACATGACTGCACTGGTGGCCTCTTTTTGTGTGTCAAAATGTGAAATTGAAGCTGATAAGTATTGTAATGAAGAGAGCTTTGCCCTAAGCTTCAATTTCCAACAAACTTATGTGCAAACCCGTCCAGTTGGATAAAAACCTGGAGGCCAGATGCCAGAGGAAAAAGGGCATGTTTAATTCAATGGAAAATGAAGAAAAGGGGAAAGCAATGTAGCAGTATCAGTTGAGCTGTGCCTCCATCAAGCTGTACATGATAGTGTAGGCTTTGGCTAGGGAATAGCCTGCATGGCATTTCACTCTCCTCAGATTTGTCTCATGTTGGATTTTTGGTCTGACCACGTCTCTCTTTCCTTCTCTCCCTCTCTCTTTTCCCTCTCTAGATTGTGAAATCCTACCTATCATGTGAAGGCTTTGGTTGTGTGTGGGTGTGGGTGTGTGTGCGCGAGGGACAGAGACAGTGTAACAGAGAGCTAAGCTTCGTAGCCTCACCCTAGGGGCACTGGCCTGTAAAAAATGTCCCTGTAACCCTGGAACCATGAAACCATGACAGTCATCACTTATTCAAGCGCTGCCGGAAAGCTTCCGAGAGAAATCCAGGTTCTCGAAGACCCCTCTGCCCCCGGGAATGTTGCAGAACCCCTGTCCGGGATTCTCGAACCTCGGACCATGCCGGACCCCTCGGAGAACCCATTTCTAGAATCTCGTGGGGTCAAAGGCCAGAGATGGATGAAACGGAGAGACGACAAGGGAGGAGCGAAGGGAGAGCAGGCAAAAAGGAAGAGGCAAACATGGGGCAGAGGAGTCAGCAGAGAGAGGATGGAGAGAGGAAAGAGAGAGGAGCAGCTAAGTAACAAATATAGCAAGGAAGTTAGAAAAGACCTAAAAAGTGGGGGCAAATGCGTGGAAGGAAAGGACAAGAGCAAGACAGACGTGTCTGGGATTTCTGGGATTCTGTCAGCTGCGGAAACAGAAGGTGAAATCAAGCAAATGGAGAAAAGGATGGGGAAAAGGAAGACGTGGCCTGTTTTTCCTTCGCCATTTCACCTGAAAAACATCACGGAAAGAGGGGAAAACATGATGAAAGGGATGAAGTGGCATAATATCTTCCTCTGGTTAACTCTCCTCCTCTTCAGCCTGTGTCCAAAACCTGCTTCATCACAGGTAAGAGAGGCTTTCAAGAGCCAGTTGTAATTTGTGATCCAAAAACTGCAATAGTAATTGTTAGCAGACAATGTACTGTATATGAATTATTTAATGAGGCCTTTTTCACAGCAGACATTTTGACCTCTCATAGTAAGAAGAGCACTGGCGTTACTAATAACAGTAATGATGGCTCAGTAAGTCATGACAGTGTGACAGAGAGCCAGCATGCACAATACCAGGACCTGAAACTGGAGCAACTAAATGGAATTCAGCCATCATTAATTTATTGATATTTTTATTCAAAAAGTCATAGCACAGTATCTCTAAAGTAAATCAAAAACGGCATAGTGTAGTATGTCGAAATTTTATTGCAAAAAAGTCCAAAATGCCGAAAATGCCTCATATTATAGTATCTTGTTTAAAAAGGCACAAAGTAGGCCTACTGTGTACATACAGTATGTATGACCGTAAGAGAGTTGCCTGCAAAATGGGTTATGCTATATCACAACCCTATTCTATAAAAGGGCTGCAAGTAATGATTATTTTCATTGTTGATTAATCTCTCCATTATTAGTTGTTAGGTCTATTAAATGTCAGAAAATGGTAAAAAATGTTGACCAGTGTTTCCCAAAGCCCAAGGTAATGTACTCAAATGTTTTATGATTTGTCCACAACTCAAAGATATTCAGTTTATTGTCATAGAGGAGGAAAGAAACCAGAAAATATTCACATTTCAGAAGCTGGAATCACAGAATTTGACTTAAAACCTTTTTTTTCCCCACTCAAACCGATTAATCGATTATCAAAATAGTTGCCGATTAATTCAATAGTCAAGTAATCTTTGCAGCTCTATTCCATAACCCATAGGCTGTTTCATAAATTGCATTGTAGGCTACTGTTGTATCCAAATGTCTCGGGTTGCTGCAGCCACACATATGTAAAAGTATCAAGAGAAACCCAGATTGAATAGAATGATACTAACTGTTAAACCGTCTTCATTTGTAGGGAAATTTCCCGCGAATGGAGAACATTGCTGCCTTCAAACCCGTGTCCACCTCTCCGGCTCGTTCCACCTGCGGGGTTCCAGAGCGGAGCAGCTACTGTCAGTCTCCGTCCTCCCAGACTGAGCTGCTGACATGTTATCAGGCCTTCTGTGTCCAGGAGTGTCCCTATAGATCCTCCACACCTCCGCATGCCCCGCTGCTACTGCCTGCACACAGGTAGGTAGATGGAATTCATAGTAATGTTATTAGTATTTTAGATGACCTCTGACCTTTCAGTTCATGCAAAAATAAAACAGAAAAAAAAGGTCCTTTTGAGAGAAAATATTTACACATTTGAACTTTTTTCCCACCAGGGGTGCCTGTGTAACTGAAGACGGTAATGACACTCGTCCTGGGACTCAGACAGAGACCGGAACCACTGCCAGTGCAGAGGGGGTTTCTGGTGGATCCAGTACTGTGGTGTTTCGGCCAGTCCAGGATGGATGTCTGGTCTCTCCTCCTTCACAGAACCTCGGAGCGTTGGGATCCCTCACCCTGGCATTGTGGATAAAACCAAGCTCTCCTGGAGAGATGTGAGTTTAATTTACGTAATTCCTATGAAATGAGAATAATCTGTCAGTTGCATAGTTGGAGAAACTGCATGAGGCTTTCTTTTAATAGAAGCAGTCATTTGCTGCTGCTGAGTTTTGAATTGAATTGACTTCAAATGTCATCTTACGGTATACGCAGTATACTGTGCATTACAAAATATATAGATAGATCACTTCTGGATGGATGGATCTTATAGCTATATATCTCTGGGCAGTCCATTAAACTCTAGGGATGCATCGGCAGAACATCGGTATCTTGTTGACTGCAATCGGCAAATAAGATGACATTCACAGATGTTTATCTGTTGTGTTGCATCAATATTGTGCTGGCTAAATGTTGTGTTAAAAGGTTAAAAACGGTTGTTTGTATGATTGAATGTGTGCTCATTCAAAGATAGTGTCATGAACGGCTGAATGACTTTAAAACATTTCAATTATTTTATTTTTATAATGAAGATTCCTTAAAAAACAAAAAAAAATTCCTTAATTCCATAACGAAAATGAAATAAACAACAACAAAAACACATCGGCTATCGGTCAAATTGTTATTTTAAACATTGGATATCTGCCCACAATTTCATCCCGAGTAAACTCCATGCAAACAGAAGTAAATGTGCTGTTTCTCTAAATTACATCTTTAAAAATAATCCTCCTTTGTGTCAGAAGATGGAAGAGAAAAGAAATAGTGGCACAAAAACCCCCAGAAAGAACGAG
Source organism: Heterobranchus longifilis (assembly GCA_028570985.1). Lineage (NCBI taxonomy): Eukaryota > Metazoa > Chordata > Actinopteri > Siluriformes > Clariidae > Heterobranchus > Heterobranchus longifilis. The sequence goes on from JAOVVB010232827.1 coordinate 5,289, forward strand.
AAATGGGGAAATAAAAACATTTGTGTGTCATAAGTATACGAGTCACAATTACTGATGTACCGTATCAGAGTAGTCCAACATTATCCCGTGCTACTGATGAAATACGGCTCCCTGCTGGAAACGCACTGCTGCTGGGATGTATAGTCAAATGTATGATATCTAATATGACTTTCGAACATCGAAAGTGCATTGAAGTGAAAGCCCTGTGATATTGATCTAATAACGAGGAGCAATCGGGTCAGGTCTGGTCAGGTCAGTATCACTTTCAGGAAATGTTAGGCAACAACTGGCTGTCATGTCCTACTTAGACATGTTGTGTGTGAGAGACACGGGATGAGAGTGTGCTGGTATGTTGCAGGCAGGGCTGAGATGGTGCACAGTTACACACACTCAGATCAGCTTGCAGTTGCACACGTACGCATACACACACACAAAGATCAGTTGCCTTTACTTGGCAACCCCATCTCCTCCTCCAGCATACAACAACACTTTAAGTAGATTGCCCGAACAACATGGGACGCTGCTTTGTCATGAAACTAAAAATAGGCTCAACATACGTGACGTCTTGGTTTCTATTTGCTGGTTAGTGAAATGTAGAGATACCAGAGTATGGGAAGAGTACTCCACCAATTTCACGATTGCACTGCTATAACATTGTTGGACTCACTAGATATAAAAGGATCAAATTTGAGATACATTTTTTGATTCCACACATTGTTCTTCCTTGTCGAAATCTGGGGCCTACATTACCCACAATGTAGTCTGGCTGGGTACGTAAGCAGTGTCGGCATAAAGCCTTATACTTATACTTGAGACCCCGGTCGGAGGAAGTCCCTCCTTCCTTCCGTGTGGTTCTCAAAGTCCCTTTGCTGCAGCCGGGGCGTAGCGCTGCACAAGATGATTGTGATTGGTTTAAAGAAATATAAACAGGCCAGGGAGTTGCTTCCACTATATCGGAGTGAAAGACATTCAATCCAGACCCCCCCCCCCAGCGCAGACACAGAGCTGTGGAGATAGGTCTGGCTATGTGATATTACAATAGGTCATATTTGAATAACAATAACTAGGACATGCTTTATGCCACAATATGCACAACACCACACATACATTCTAAATCTTGTCAACTACACCTGCTTAAAATTTCAGCCCTCTAGGCCTAATGGAAGCTATGAGTTTTTAGTTTTATATCTGTGTGTGTGTGTGTGCGTGTGTGTGTGTGTGTGTGGGGGGGGGTGTGTGCGCGTGTGTGTGCGTGTGTGTGTGGGACCGCCTAATAATGTACGAAACATCCATATAGTGTTGAAATAGTGCTATCAAGATGTAAAATCCAACGCTGAACTATAAAATCAATTCCATGGCAGCACCACTGTAGACAATGACACGCACATGTAAATCCGACTGAAGTGGTGTCAAGTGTTCAATTGCTCAAATTAGCAAACCCGAGCACCTATTGCAGGTATTTCAACAATCATGTCATGTCCCTTTAAATGGAGGTGTGACTTCTCTTCCTCTGATCACAAAAGCACTTGAACATACTAAATGTGCCGGTGCATGTGCCCTCACCTCTCCATACGTGAGCAATGTCTGCACATATTTCAGCATACATATTTGCTGGTTTTGGCTAGGTGTCAGTATAGCTCGCGCACACAGCATCCTGGTACATGTGGATGTAGGCACGGCTCCACGAGCAGGAGAACTCGCTTTCTCACTCAATATAGCACGCACTGAGGAATTTATTGCTTCAATTGGCTACATTTAGAATCAACACTAATTGGACATCCACATAAAAAGGTGGCAAATTTTCCCTTTAAGCAATATTGCTTGCAGATTTGAGAAACAAAGTGTCCTGGACTTTTGTCCATGAAGGCTTATAGCCATGCTGTCTAAATAATTGGTGCTGGGTATTTGCTTTAGAACAATGTACTGTATCTAATTTATTCACTTCTGATCCAAGCCAAAGGATGTATTAAAAATGAGCAAAGGACATGAGGCAAGATTTAAGTGGGGGACGGCCACATGTGCACGATGTCTTTATTTGTGCTTTTGAAGAAAATTCGATGACTTAGTTGTGGCAGCATTTAGAAGCTCCCCTCTTACTGTATGTGTGCAACAATGGCAGAAATAGCAAAATGAACAGAACTCAAAGTGAGAGTAATGAGGTACATGAAACAATAAAGCCAATACAGCCGGCTACATCCCAACGTCCCTGCTCAACCTGCTCTGTGTTTTTGCCAGTATCAGAAATGTTTATACCGAAGAAGCAAATAAGCAATTTTCTATCATTTTAGCTTGCAAATGTGAGGTCTGCTATATCAAAACAAATGTTATAAATAATTGTGTTTGGCTGGAGATGTACCTGCATGCTGAATTAGAATCTGTGTGTACACGAGTGTGAATATGTGTGTGTGGCTGCCTGTGTGGACAAACGCAGAACTATCTGTGAAATACATTTAGACATCCTCTTTCCTTTGTCTGACATTGTAATTACCATTCAAACTAGCCAGGCTAATTACCTCCCTGTTTAGAAAAATAATCAGGTTTGTACACAAATCAAGACTAGCCACAGACGCCACGGCCTGACAACCGAAACAATAATCAAGTCGACTGGGCATGGTTATTATGTTTTCCATTTAATCAAAACTTTCATTAAGATTTAAAGTGATCAACTATTCTATCATTTAGTTTTCCGAAGATTATTGTATAAATCCCTAAATTACTCATTATATTCTGTCAATCATGTTTTTTTCCTGTTGAATTTGTTACAAATTATAACCATTATTCTCACTGAGCTCCAATGTGATTCATTAATTAAGGGTAATTAATATGGCTTGTTTACAAAATGTGTTTTACTGTCCCCCCACAATTTTTACTTCATTAGTGACACTGGATGGAAATCGGACGGAAAAAAAGATGAAGTTCTGTGAAGCTTGGAGCCAGACATTTTTAACACAGGTTAGTTTTCAGCAACGGGCACAACAAAGTTTCTGTCAGACTGAATAAAAATGTGTGAGCTGTAATTTGCTATTGCCGATGAAAGCAACAGTGAGATCTACATTTTCAACTGTCAGTCAACCTATACCACACTTTGGGTCTAGGGTTCTTCTAGAAAATGAAATTCTGCATCCTTTTCAAAAAATAAAATGCTGAACGCCCCGTGGAGGAGCTAAAATAAAGATCTCTTTCTAGCAAGCATTACAAAAGATGTCAGAATTTGTTGTATCTTAATGTAACAGTTTTACAACTGTTAAAAACAATTTAGAATTTACAGCAAGAAAACTTTACAACCGCAGGGTCAGCCATTCAAAGAACAAGTCAGCAGTGAGGCACTCAAATATGAAGAAAACATCTCCAGAACACATTTTGGCACAGATCCACTTATGGTACAGACAAAGTAAAAGTCCGCTGCTTTAGAAAAACAAAAGTTTGTTCTGGTTGTTGAAGAAAAGTCAACACTCTACTGACCAGTAATGCAGATTTACAGTAAAGTACAGTAACTTGATGTCTCAAGAAACAGAAATGCAAGATGAAAAAAATGGCCTGGTCATATAGCATTGAGTGAGCAACGGCAAGCTTTTTAAAATAATCTTTTTGTCCATGCCCTTTGCCAGCCAGAAGCCATTTCCTTGCCTTTACTCCTCTGCCCCGTATCTGCTTTATTGTGATGCTAAACAGTGAGTTTTGACATTCAGAAGGGCCCTGCCAAAGGACAGACTAGTGGATGCAGAAGAGAAGAGAAGGCCTTAATGGGTTCAACTGGAATGGAAAGCATCTGCTAGTCTCCACAGGCTGGAGGAGAGGGAAATGTCAAGTATGGTTATTATAAAGCAGGCAGCAGCTCCAGGAATTTTCACCTGAATGAAAAACTCAGACAATGCACATGCACAAGCTACATCTCCAAACATTAACGCCCTCACTGAGGCAGAGAAAGAACCCATTCACACCTCGATGCACGTGACAGAGTAATGTGACACGTGTTCACGAGCACATGCAATACGAATACACACACACACACGTGCACAGTCGATGCATGGTCATGTCAAACAGGTAACACTAGCTTTGCTCGCGAGATTGGTATGATGAGCAGGGATGGATATCGTTAAGATTTTATTGATACTGCTATTCTTATCAATGCTCCTTATCAGTTTGTATTAGTTAGTATTGAAAAAAAAGGAATAAATTCAGAACAGGGCTTGAATTTATTTATATTTTAAATATAACTACAGGCCTAAATGTTGTTTCTAGAGCAGCAACAGTAATGTCTGCTACAGCATGAACTCAATATCTGACTGGAAACAAATCTAAAATGCAATGAAATAAATAATATCCTTGACATTAAAATACTGAGTGACGTTTTAAAAGAATGGAGAATATAGACATCAGTCAGACTCTGTATCTGTCCTCCCTCCTGTCCTCCTCTCTCTGCTGATGTGAGTCACTGCAGGTGTCTCAGTCAGCAGCTGAGTTCAGGCCACAAGAATTTGCAAGATTTTATGATACGTGCCAAATTAAGATAAACAATTAGACTAAATACAGACAGTTTTTGTTTTAGCTTGTTAACAATTCGCTATTAAAGCACGCTGTAAAACAACAACATAATGACGGTGGATGAAACTGCTGCGAGATTGAAATATCACTTTTCTACATGATGCATCAGGTAAACTAACGAGGCTAAAAGTTATGAATCTGCTAATTTATCTCACTTTAGCTCATATAGGTTGACGGTTTTGTTGCACTTACAGTAACGAGCGTTAGTTGGAGGAGCTCAGACAGAGAGCAGAGGAGAGGCTGCAGCGTGATAATAAATTACACCGAGACGTAAAGAAGTACAGAAAAAAGAACTGTTAACGTCGGAGGTGGTCAGGAAATGAGTCTCGCAAGAGTTTTTGCCCGTTTTCGCAAATCTAGGGTTACCCACGACCCAGCTTCAACTTACACATGTCTGTTAACTAACAGCGTTTCCACACCGGCTGTCACATTTGCAGCCGGCAGCCCGCTATCATACGTTATTATACATCCAGTAGAAATATGCACTAGTCCAGAACACAGGACTTTCTTCCTGGATTTACATTCTTGCTCCCGCTCTCAGACACTTCTGACCAATCAGCTCAGTGAACATTCTCTTTGTAGTGATCCATTCTGAGTCCATACAAAAAAAAAAAAAACTGCTGCATTACTGTAACACTCCAATGCCACAATTTTCTCTTGAGAGTACCCTCACTAAAAAAAACTTGATTTAAGGTAAAACTACCCTCTCCTGAATGGCAGGGATAATCACATGCTTGTGAAGTGTTCATACATCTGCAGAAAGTCCCGGAGTGAGTATTTCTTCATACGATCACTTGAGTTTGTTTGCTAATTTGTACCCCCGAGGATGCTAATCAAAGCTAGTGCCAGACTAATGAAGCTCTTAAGCCCAGAGGCCAGAGACACATACATGGCCCTGTGACTCAAGGCTGAGTGTCTACAAGGGTGTGTGTGTGTGTGTGTGTGTGTGTGCGTGTGCGTGCGTGTGCGTGTGCTGAAGTGAATGCATGTGGTTGCGTACAGTCAAACGTGGGAATGAGTGAGTGTATGGGCATAAGAGGGTGGTATAATAACAGATCAGCAAAGCCCAAATCCCACTCTCTAAGGGATATCCAGCATCAAACAGATCCTGCTGCCTAAGGGATGGCCTTCCCGCTCTGCCAGCGTGGAAACTCCTGTCGCTGCACTTAGAGCTTCTGGATCAGCGAGGAGACACATAGCAGGCGGAGTGGCAGCAGAGATGACAGCCAGAGAGAGAGAGAAAGAGAGAGACATGAGGCAGTTTGGAGGAATGTGATCATTTTATCACCACAGGCTAAAGTGGCCCTGGGAATCATCAACAACGGGAGCCTTGGTGTTTGTTCCTATTTCTGTATGAGTATGGTGCACTGGAGAATGATACCTGGATATATGGGCCAGTTTACAGATTGGTTATTGCACGAAGGTGAGTAGAATTTTAAACCACGTATTATCCCCTTTCATCACTCCTACCCTAAATTCTCTGCTTTACCTCTGAGTCAAGACAGCTTAGCGGCAACCATGGCAACGCACACGCTAACAGAGATGTGGCTCTTTCTGCCAAGGCCCACAGCGTGACCAGTCTCAAATGTTAGCCTGAAGCACAAAACCAGACAGACAGCCTGCTGAAAAGATAAACAAATAAAGGAATAACACAAATGTGTGACAGGATGGAAGCAAAACTGTGAGATGACTCATGAATGTGGAAGGGGGAGGGTGTTGCTATAGCACTTCTAACACTTTACCAAAGGTATTACCACAGAGACAGAACTCAAGCACTCCCTTTGTAGAGGGCATAGATGTAAAGGGGAGATAGTACTCATTTCCCTCCCGTAACAGAAGTTCATATAATCATCTCCCCAGCTCTTTCTCTCCCTGACGGCTACGTGATATGGCTGCTGGCGTTGGGAAATGTGGGAGGACCAGTAAATGTGTGTGGCTGGGCGATAACGCTGCTGTAAAATTTAATTAGCACAAAGCCATGGTGAGAATAAATTCATTTCTCACTGCATTATTAACCAGAGTACTATGTAAGAGCCTCAATCATAATGTACATAACCAGTTCATGAGAAAAAGGGCTGGAGAAAGGGAGAGACAAAGAAAGACAGAGGGTGAGACAGAGAGGAAACAATGACGCATTAGTCCTATAAAAACTGAGTGTATCTAAACTAAATCCCTGATAAATCTTCAAACTTTTCACCCATGGCTTTTCTGCCTCTGTTGAAAAGATAGGATATCCGCACAGTTTTCAATGCTCCCAAAGTGAAATTTTCAACATTTCACTCAAATGGTTTCGTCAGGTCCATGCATGAGAACATGTGGAGGGGTGGGCGCATGTATAGATAAGAGGATAGGTGACACCTGACATTATTTCAGACCTGACTATTTCTATTCGCATGTGCGCACACTCTCTTGGACTGCATCTGTATTTGTTTTGTTGCACGGCACTCCTTTGTCTGACTCCCTGGCTCTGAGGTACTAGTTTTTATCCTGCACCTGTTGAAATCTGTTTGGATGTGCGTGCACTCTCTTGGACTTTTCTGCCTCTGTTCCCAAAAGGTGTGCGTATCAAGGCAGGCAGAAGACGAGACAGTATACGTGCGAAAAGAAAAGACGAAGAGGATCTTCAGAAGCCGGCCGAATAGCAATCCTACATTAGCAGCTTCACCTACTGTTTGGGGCCTGAGCTGGTGTGAATGGGCTGATTAGAGTCCTTGGCTCGACATGCCGAACACCACTTTCTATTTCACGATCCACAGCCTTTATTACAGCCCAGCTTCCTCATAATCCAGCTAAAAGTGGATATCTGAGGAGCCTGATCAGCTTAGGACTCGGCTAAAAACGTGGGATGTACGCCAGTGCGGCGTTGAGCAGAGTGCAGAGGTGTTCGTTATCATCTGTTTTCTATTAGGACTGAGTGGGCACAGTTGAGCCTGGTGTCTGTGTGTGTTTGTGCATTTGTCCACTCTAACTCTCATCCATCACACTGACCTCTCCAACCAGTCAAGTGAATACAGGACGACCCACCATTTACACTTTCTCATCTTCTTACATTTTGGACTGGGCAAGGATTACAGAGATTACAGTTCTATGAATAAGGCTATATTTGCTAGAGGTGCGTTAAGCTTGCCCTCTTAGCATAGGCTAATGCAGTCATTATTAGTTTTAACACAACTCGATATGTGTGTGTGCATAGACATTTTACACGTTTCATTTGAAAAAGGCCTCTGAATCATGAAGCAGGATTTCTACAACAGCACAAGTGGGAGCCATTAAAAGCCATTTTTCATTATCTATGCCCATGTCTTCATGGCAACAAAACAAGTAAACAGCACCACAATCACACTGAGTGACACGCCACATGGAAAATGATAATCTGTACAAATGTTTTCAGAGAGGCACATATTTCATGCTAATTGCTGCCTGTAATACACATAGGGCACATGGTGTATTTGCAAAGAATGTCATTTGCTCATCCGATGATTGACACTAGGTGCTGCTGCCAGGCGAAAAGTTTAGAGGAGAGGGCCTGGAAGTCGCTGGTTCAGTCGCTAGACCAGCAGAAAAAATCTGGTACAATTAATCACCAACTACTCGAGAAAAGCGGATCAGACTGTATTGTACTGGGCAGCTTCCAAGTGTGACTGTGTAAGAGTGCAGCCGGGCATTTCTAGCCTGGCACCAGAGTAATTCGCAAATGCGTATTAGTCTGAAACCTCTCATTTCATTTTCTATATCAACGGCGTAGACCAAAATGCCTCTGGGCGCAACTGGTTAGACCTACAACCAATCAGAGCAACGAAACATGACCTACAACCAATCAGAGCAACTCTTTAACTCTTTAATACATAACACCTGCACAAACTCTCATTTCACAGCTCAACACAACACCAAAATACATTTCAGAAAACTTTTGGAGCAAGAAATAGGCAATGTGGTAATAGAATTTTGATTCATATTTGATCAGCCTTACCGAGTTTCACAGTTTCACGTATTGCGTGAATGGACGTACGGCATCAGCAGCAGCCATCTTGCTTGTTTACAAAATGCCCCACGATCTCTCCTCTGTCAATCATCCCCATATGAGATAAATGGTTGTGATTGGAGCTACAAGATTTTACTCAATTGGAAATCTGTTTGAGCGGCCAGACCGATATGCAGTAAATGAAACATGAAAGAGGCAATTGTTCTCAGCAAAACTTGAATAAAAAGGCTTAAAAAAATATTTCCGTCATTGCTCTCTATATCTCTTAATTGCTTTTCCATAAGTCTCACTCATAGAAATTAAATTGGATAGAAAGGACATCGCCATTCAAATTAACAGAGCAGAATGGTCAGAGCATTTTTATGTGTACCATTCCATTGAAAAGAACTGAGTGGGCTACTTCCGTATAAAGCGATTTGCGGCAGTTGCAGAGTCATTGAGGTCAGGTTTTGCAGCAGTTTGTTGCAAGTTGCAGCTTATTTTTTTCAGTGTAGGAAAGCACTTTTTCAGTGTAAAACAGAAAAAAAGGAGAAAGGCGGAGGACCGGAGCAGCAGACCGGACGGAGCAGTGAAAGTGTTTGTTTTGAAAGTTTAAACGCCTAAAACATGACTTGAAACTGGATTTTTCATTTAAGAAAAACATGTCTTGAATTTTGGAAGTGATTACGTGAACTTTATTTCAATAACCACTTTGCTTTGAGTTATTGGAATTATTTGGATCACAGGACGAGTTGGACACAACTCTACACAGCCACCAGATGGAATGTAAGTTTACAAATATAGCCTAGAAAAAGTATTTTTTTGTCAAGTAACAAACATTATCAGCATCTGATAACCTATAATGATGCACTGCCATTATTTATGGTTACCTCTATCATTTTTTCCTTCATATCTGAGTGTATTTTGAAAAAATAATGACGTTTTTATGGTGTGACAATGCTGTGGTTAAAGCCATCAAAATACACTAACATATAAAAGGCAAAAAACTCCATACTCCAACTCTAAGTTATATGGCTGTCAGACCTTAGCAGGCTAGCTAACGTTAGCTAACGAGCTGCTAGTTTCAGAAAATGATCCGAACAACGGGCTGGTAGCCAGCGGGGGACCCTCCGCCTCCCTGCCGCTAGACGATGTTAATTCATGTTGAGTTAATAAATGTTAATTCGTGTGGAGGAGACAGACGGCCATCAGTTCCAATGTGTAGTCTGCGACACACTTTACGTCCCCACTGACGTGCGTTGTCACCATAACAACTAACAACAGTCACCATTTTGTTTAGTACTCTGCAAATGACCAAAAACCAGCTCACTGACCCTTCTATTCCAATTATATTTCTATGGCGCCGCCTAACAAAAAACGTAAATATGGGTCGTACTCGATGCGTGTACAAACAACAAACAACCTATGGTGTCGTTTTTCAGTGGAGGACAGTCTCGTTAATATTATGGAGGTTTCCTGGTTGATTCTCACCCACTTTTTAAGTCACACAAAGCTCACACACACACACACACACACACACCATAAACAAATGATTGCTACGAAGCGATGCCATGTTTGGTTTAAAGATAAATATTTTTTTATTTTTGGTGCCTGTCACAAATGATGACAATTCTTACTGTCACAAACAATTCACAGTGCTTCAGTGACTGGAAAGCGGTGGTGAAATAAACACATGCTATGAAAAAAAAATGTAAATAATGAGTCTAGAGAGCTACTGCCAAAAATATCACCAAGATGAAGTTAATCAAAATGCACTCAAATGCAAAAGAGACATGCAAAGAGATGCTTCAGTGGAAATTTAAAAAAAAGAACATAAAACCTTTAAACCCTGTCATTGGTTTCCTCAAAGCATGTTACAAACTGAAGGTCTGAATGAAATAAAATTTGGAAAGCTAAGCCGTTGAGTCCCATTTGTGTACTGATGTGGCCCGTAACTCATATTTGGCAGCAGATTTGGCACATTGAGTGGTTGCCATGGTAGCGTGCTTCAGCTCTTGCCTCCGGTTGCAGAGGCAGAGCCGCACACCATCGACTTCCTCAGCTCGATTTTCATCGACTGACTCTCGGCCCGCGACTCTAACCTCGTCACCGTGGACACGCCCAGAACCGCCTTGCTGCCGCTGCTCGGTTTCATACCTTTTGACATCGGGATCCGCGTGGCCGCGCTCCGAGCTGACTGCACATCCGCACTGGGCTGGAAAATAAACAATAAAGCAACGTAAAGGAAGGATCATAGAAACAAAAACACAGTAACTGTGTTGTAGGCATGGGACGATTATTATTATTATCCCGATAATCAATGAAATATGCTTAAAATTCTTAAAACGGCACTAAAACACACTGGAATCATTTTACCATACATTTTGCTTTATTGGGGAGTTTTTCTAGAAACATTACAACTTTTTTCTCATAAATATTTTTTTCCCCCTCGAAACATTCCGACTTTTTTCTCAAAATATTCTGACTTTTTTCTCAAAATATTACAACTTTTTATCATAGCATGTTTTTTCTTTAAATATTACGACTATAAGACTTTTTTTCTCAGAAAATTGTGACTTTTTCTTGAAACATTACGACTTTTCTCTCAAAACATTAAGATTTTTTTCTCATAAAATTGCAACTTTTTTCTCGAAATATTACAACTTTTTATCATAGCATGTTTATTCTTGAAATATTACGACTTTTTTCTCGAAACATTACGACTTTTTTCTCATAAAATTGCGACTTTTTTATTGCATCACAGATAGGACACTGTAGTAAACTGCAGTAAATTTATGAGGATAGTCATGGTTTGGATGTTAAAATGATGTTTCATCCAGGATGCGAACTCCGGTCTCCACCAGCCACCAGCCTAACTCCTTATCAGGCATTTGGATGCTCTATATATGTCATCATCTGTCTCCCGCCGTTGATGAATCTATTGATAACAGCCTTGGTATAGCAGACCCTTACTGTCCTAGATATATGGGACTGATATAGAATGATGAGGGCCATACAGTCGCATGATATCATTCCAACAGGGTGCCTGATTTCATTTTGAAACATTTCAGAAGGAACTGCAACGTAAAAGATTAGACATCGTACAGATAGTTTTGTTCTATGCTTGTAGAGTCACAACATCTGGTTCGAATGTTATCAGCTGATTGAATGGGCGTTACAGATGGTTTGCATTAATGTTGCAATGACGTGCAAAATTCAGACGGAGGGCAGGCAGTGATGAATCTGTAAACTGTGTGAATAGAAATAGCGGAAAATGATGACATAACAGGGTTAGATTAACTCACGCAGCGGGTATCGTCAGAAAACTGAAACACATATTGGATGTGATCCATACAAAATGAAGAAAAGAGATTTTCCCCACAACTTTGTGGTTTTACCCGCTGTGGAGACGATGGTCATTACAAACTACCGTTACCTCGTCCTCTCCCGTTACTACACGGAGAGACAGATGAAAGCTACAAGAGTCGAGAGCACTGGTTCCCAACCTGGACGGGTCGCCAAAGCTTCATGGGGGGTTGCGAGGCCTTCTTAATTTTCAGGAGTGTAAGACAACTTAATATAACTTCTAACTATTATAACATTCTCATTCATTAGAAAAGTCAAAAACAACCAAAGAGCTAATAGAACAATGACCAAGCATCAGGGAGAAGAAAACATTGAATCTGTCAAAAAAAAGAAGCCAATTAAGTATGTTAAATACATAATACAGACCAAGAATTGTATTAAAAGTTCCTGAAAATAACAGGAAATCTCATATCTGATGCAATATTCACAGGAAATAAACTGGTCAAAATTCATCCAAATCTCCTGTTTTACACAAACTTCCTGCAGTTATTGTGTTCACTATTTGGGTTAATTATACAGTTTATCAGTTGTTCTGTTCTGGTATTGTTATGCACTGATTATAATATGAAATATCCATGAAAGATGTTACTTAGTCAGGGGTCATCAGTTTACTTAATGATATAAAAGGGGGCCCTTAAGGAAAAAGGTCTAGACCCAGAACCACTGGTCTAGGGGACTACAACTATTTTGGAACCAAAGTAGTTCTGAACGACTGCCGTTGTTTTTGCCCAGTCGAGTAAATGTGTTTGAGAGTTACTAAGTAGTTTTGTTGCCTAAACTGAAACAAGTGTTTGAATTCACAACAGGATTTCTAGAGTGTTAAAAAGTGACATCAAGGGATCTGACCAAGCTAACGCCGACCTTTACCATGTGAATAGCTGATAACAGCCTTCTGAACCGACAAGTCGGTGTAGCAGGCCCCTCCTAACACATATCTATTAACTACTGAAAACGCCCATTCAATGAAGTGATAACATTCGAAGTGGGTGGTCACATTCGGACAGACAGAAAGAAAGATAATGATCTGCAGAGTTCTCACCACTGACTGTGTCGGCCTGGAGGATGCCGAGGTGATGGGTGTGATCGTGATGCTGCTCGTCATTTTGCTCTGAGTCGTCTTCGTCATCGAGGATTGGCGTGGGGAGCGGAGCACCGTTCCTGTTGACATTTCCTTGCTGCTTTCTGAGCTCCTGAGCGTCACCACCGGACCACTGCAGCCCTCAGAAGGCCTCTTAAACTGCGGACCCAAGTGGATGTGGATCTTGTTGTCCTCCGTTGTGATGATGTTGCTGTTGTATTTCCTGAACGGCTGCTTCTCCGGGGTCACCTTGATCACCGTGCGTGTTGCGGTGATGTCGTGAGGCTCAGGTGAAGCGCATGCTTCAGCCACAGGGGTGGTGCTGACGGTGATGATGGACACCGGCGACTGGAGGCTCTCGGAGCTGCAGCCGTTGGTCTTGTCTGGACTCTGCACCCTGGAGATGGTGGTTATCGTGACCGGAGATTTGGCTCGATCGAGACCTCCCGCCAGCTCACAGGCTTTGCTCTTCGAGGCCACGGTTGTGGGCTTCGGGACGATTGTGATGCGAGGTTTCTGGAGGCCGAGAGTCGGGATGATGGTGGTGGTGGAGAAGAAATCCTCAGCTCGAGGGCTGGTGATCTCCAAGGTGGCGGTGCTGTTCTCGTGATCCGGCGTCACTCGGATGTGCAGTGGCTGGCCTGGCCTCGTCATCTCCGGTGGATGGAGCAAGGATGCCCTGTTGGTCTTGTCTGGAGTGGTCTGCATGAGTGTGATGGCCTCCTTCTTTTTCATCCAGGGTATCCAGGATTTCCTTGCCCCGAGTTCTGCTGAAGCTGGAGGGTATCGTTCAAGAACGGTTGGCTTTTTAAGACCCCGTTGTCTGAGGTTGCTCATTAAGTGATTTTCCTCGAGCACTGATTTTCGGATAAAGCCTGCTGCGGTGTCGTCCTCTGCGTGCATCACATCCGTCTGCACCGCTGTGGAGGTAACCGGGACATTGACCATCCTCTTGCCATTTGTACAGGGCCTCAAGGCGCGACTGTAGCGCTTGGTGGCTTCCAGCTCCTTGGTAAGGTTCTCAAAGTCGTGGCTCATGCTCATCTTCTTCTCTTCCTCCTCCATGAACCTCTGCTGGAGGACAGAGTAATCCACCTGCAGCTGGGAGAGCTGGTCCTCCTTGTTCATCAGTTCGTGGATTTTCTCCTTCAGGGCCTGGACGTCTGCTTGCAGATCTCTGGTTTTAGCTTCCTCCATCTTGCATCGACTTCTGAGCTCGGCCTCTGGACTCGCGACCTCGCCTTTTTCGATGGCTTTGTTTCTGGCGATCTGACTTTTCATTTCTTCCAGCAGCTTAGAAAGGGTGTTCGCTTTGTCCTGCTCTGTTCGGAATTTCTTCTCCAGTATATCATACTCATCCTCTGTTTTCATTAAATCTCCTTCCACCACCTCAAGTTGTTTGAGCCTGCTCTTAAGTCTTTCAATTTCTAGCGTGAGCTCTTTTACTTTGTTGTCTTCATCTGGATTGTTGTCCTTGTTGGACCTTTTTCTCTGTATTTCCCTCTCTGTCTCCTCAAGTCCGTCCATTCTTATTTTCATACCTCCTAGCTTGGTATTCAGCTCTGTACACTTCTCCTCTTCACTTGCAAGTTTAGTTTTTAACTCATCTTTCTCTTTAACGAGAGTTGACACTTTGATCTCCATTTCCGACTTGAATTTGAGGAGTTTTTTGCTCTCCTCAATCAGCTTCTCTGTGACCTCTGTAACCTTGCCTTGCTCTGCTTTAAACATCTTGCTTAAATCTTCGCTTTTCTGTTCTTCCTGCTTAAGTCTCTCCGCCATGTTTTTCCTTTCATCTACCAGAATAACCGTAAAGGACTTCAGCTTCATAAGATCGTCCTTGAGGAGCATTTCTGCCTTTTCAAACTTTGACTCTGAGCACTCTAGTTCTTTCAGTCGAGTTTTCACCGTCTCCAACTCCCCGGCCAGCTCCTTCACGACACGTTTCTCTTTTTCCAGGTTTGTGTGAAGCTGAGAGCACTCTGTTTTGCTCCGACTAAAAGCGCCCTCCAGTTTTTCCAGATCAACCATTCTCTTCTGCAGTTTGTCCACCTCCAGCCTCAGCTCCTTGCCGTGGTTCTCCTCAGCCTGCAGCTTCTTCCTCAGCTCCCTGCACTGAGTCTCTGTTTTGGTGATCTCCTCATCCTTGCCCTCCATCTCCAGCACTCTCTTCCGCAGATTCTCCAGCTCGGTCACAAGAGACGAATCCCCGCACTCCCCTTTGCTTATCTTCTCCCTCAGCTCCTGCAGGTCTTCCTCTGATTTCTGCAGCGCCTTGTTGCTCTCCTCCAGCTCTTCGATCTTGTGTGCCAATCCAGCCATCTTCAGCCTAAGCTGCCGGCTTTGGGACTCTTCGTTGGCCAGTTTGGCTGCCATCTCCTCGTGTTCCTGTGCAAACTTAGCCGCTCTGTGCTCCAACTCGGCCTCCAGCTTCAGGACCTTCTGGCCGTCCTCCTTGGCGGTGTCGGTGACCGCCGCCAAACGCTGCTCTTTCTCCTGCAGCTTCTGAGTGAGGTCCTGGATCTTCTGGCTCTGTTGGTCAATCTGCTCGATGTGCAGCTGTCGCTCGTCTACCAACATCAGGGCGAAGGACTTGAGCTTAACCAGCTCCGCTCTGACCTTTTCCAGCCTCCTGCTGTGGTCCTTGTCCTTACGAGTCTGGTAGGCCTTCTCCTGCTCCAACAGCCTTTTGAGTCTAAGAAACAGACAAGATGTGAGTGGGTGTTAATGTAAAACACATTTTCAACATAACATTGTTTCAATACAGATTAGGGCTGCACGATATGAGGGAAATATGCAATAACGCTGTTTAATATTGCAATAAATAAAGTTTATCTGTTCTGCCTTCTGCTGCTTTCAGTATTCTGCTGAAATACAACAAATTGCTTGTTGAATTAAAAAAAAACTGAAAGAAAGTTATTTCTGACATTTTATTGAACAAATTGAACATTGAGCTGAACACAAAAGGCACCATTTAAAAAAAAAAAATAATAGTTACATTTTAAAGAGCTGTTTTCTACCGATACTCTCTTTCAACTATCTAAAAAAAAATCTGTCTTTTCGTGATATGTCGCAGTCTTTCGCAATGTTTATTGCGAAAGTTGATATTGCGATGACGATTAAAAAAACAATATATTGTGCAGCCCTAATGCAGATGACACCAATCCTGAATTAATTTGACATCAAAATGTTTAGAAGTACACTTACAAACATGAATAATCAGCCTGGTTTCACAAAATGGCGCATGAGTAACACAACAACTTGTTATGTCATTTTGCATATTATCACAATGCATTTTTTTGTGTGTCATTTAACGCCATGTAGTTGCACCAGGCTTTCAACTGTGAATATTATATGCTCTGTATATTTTTTGTTTTTGTTTTGGTATTTTAACTTGCCTGTATTTTGTTCTGTATCCTGCATTTTGTATATTTTGTTCTTTTTTTGTATGTACTTATAAATAAATAAACATTTGATCGCTTTGAGCAACTGCTCTGGAAGTGATGTAGCATAAAGATCAAGAAGACCGCAGTTCGTGTCCCCTGTGAAACCAAAAATCAACGTTATTTACATTGAGTAGATAACTTATGTACGCAAGTTAATTTACGTAACAAACATCCATATTTTAACCCACACCCCAATGTTTTTCCTAAACTGTTCCTGAAGCATCCGTATGTGACGAGTTGTGAATGAGAACGGGGCATAAAACAGGAGAAAAGTGACATGCTCTTCATACGCTTTACCGTGAGATCACATTGGAATAATTTGAAGAAGAAAAGGAATAGTGCTGTGTCAGCGCTGTGGAGATATGGGGGGGGGGTGGTGTATGCACGGATCGTGCATCAGTGCCAGACGCACAGACACCTCAGTGCTGCTGTGCTACAACTAAGCAAGAATGACATAATAAACAACGCTATGTGAGAGAAAATATTGTCTTCTGACATGACAATGGAGCTTAGTAAACACTATATGCCCACAATGATGGGAATTATACTTGACTGATTACACATTTCACTGCAAGACACCCAGCAGCAGTGGGGCTTTACAGTTATATGCCAACATATTGACTCACCTCCTGGTTTAAAGAAATTCAAGATTGTCTTTCTGACATTTTACCGTGTCCTCCTTGTGTGTGAGGGAGGAACATAACATCTGGTTCTAAATACTGTCGCGGAAGATGGCAAAAAGTTAAAATATTTTAACTTTGGTCGGCAATGCCGCCGACTGTTACTGTTGCCGGTATTCTCTGCCGGCCTCACCTAATTTTAGCATCCTGCTCTCATCCACTAAAATGATATCCAGTCTGCCGTCTACCGTCTGCCTGGCTCCATGTGAATGCAGCATAAATGAACGTGAATACAGCTGCGGTCCTGCTGCCACTGGCGTAGGAAAAAACATTTCTAATAATAATGATAATTGAGTTATGTTGTGGGATTTTGACATACATCATTCACAATTCTTCCCAAATGACAAGCTGGGACATTGACATCTTTTGAGATAGAAAACTTAGTGTTAACATGCAAGCAGGTTTTTTTTTAGGTGAGAGAGTGGAACATATCAAACAGTAGATGTAATGTTAATAACCTGCTTCATTATGCAGGCACATAAATAACATGGGATCTATCAGCTTGATGGCAGCCCATTAGTTTATAAAATGAAGATTAGAGCAATGATTGATTTCTATGGTGTCTCCACACTGGAAGTAATGTAAATGAAAGAAGCAGATCCTATTAACTCAGTGAGGACAGGAAGTATAGGTCATGCAAAAGTTAAAGCAAAACCACAGCAGGTGGATTAAGGTGGATGAAAAACATCTACTGCCCAGCGCCAGGCAACATTAGCCAGTTATTTTTTAATTTTTTACGGTAAAGAGGAGGCGGCAAAAGAGCGGGTAAAGCAACCCTTTTATTTTGTTATTTATAGTGAGGTGAGATAGGTGAGAAACTACATACTACTCACATAAAACAGGGGTCCACTCTGTAGGAATGGGAAGATTCAATTGTTATTATGAAAAATAATAAATTGCAATAAAGTCATGGATACAAATTAACCTGTAGTTTAAACTAAACATGTTGAATGATGCCCTAGTGTCGCAATCTAAGTACAACCTACAGCAGTCTATGGAGGGAATTAGCAACAGGTGTAATTATAATACAGTGGTCTGTAATCCAAGATTACTGCTGGTGTTCTAGGTTAACAAGCAGTTACTGGTTTGCACTGTGCACCTCAGGTATGCTGTAATTCAGTCACAGGTCAGGTGGTTACACGAGCCTCCTGCAGGGCTCTCGGTCCTGATGACCAGGACTGATCTTAACTTACAACAGTCTAAAACACAGATAAGTTACATGCCTTGCTATAATACAAGTACAATTAGCATTCTAACTATTTTTGCAGTAGCAGAAGTTGCTAAATTTCATACAGTACAAGATGACAACATGTGGCTACCACAACAAATAAAAACAACATGCATGTGACTATGTTTCACAGAGTGTGAATTACAATAATGGCACGCAAGTCATTCACATGAAACACAAAAAAGGGAATCTGAATAATCATGCAAGTTTTAAAATATACTTACAACTGCATTTTGTGCCTGACAGAGAGAGACAATGTAAAAGCTAAATTATGCTGTTTTCAGGTATTTTAATTAAACACAGCACACTAAGTGTATCAACTGTCACTTCTGGTGTATTTGAACTTATTTACACTAGGCCTGTCCTCGATTAATGAAATTCTTAGTCAACTAACACTCAAATGTTTTTGTTGACTAAAGGATTAGTTGATTTAATCGACAGATCTGTAAGACTGAGTTTCTCCACAAAGAATCATGCAAAAGCACCACTTTAAATCTTGTGTTTACCAGAGATGTG
>JAOVVB010232828.1:0-10314 GCA_028570985.1 Heterobranchus longifilis
CACACACACACACACACACACACACACACACACACACACACACACACACACACACACACACACACACACACACTTTATATACAAAGGTGTCCCAACAACACCTGTGCATGTTTTGTGGTTGCTGGGTGTTCCAGTCTTTACTGTGCATTTATGCTGAAAGGATTAGTCTATTGATGGAAAATTAACTGACAACAATTTAGATAAATGGTTAATTGTTTGGTCAAGTAGAAAATCCAAAGATTCTATTTTCAAATACATGGATTTGCTATTTGTGTCTGTTTTATATCATTGTAAATTGTAGAGCTGCACATATTAATCGATTTAGTTGTGTCAACTATTCTCGCCAACGATTTTGATAATCGTTTGATTGGTTTGAGTATTTTTTTCAGAAAAAAAGTAAGAATTCTCTGATTCCAGCTTCTTTAATGTGAATATTTTCTGGTTTCTTTCCTCCTCCATGACAGTAAGCTGAATATCTTTGACATTTTCACCATTTTCTGACATGTTGTAGACCAAACAACTACTCGATTAATCGATAAATAATCAACAGATTAATCGTCAATGAAGATAATCGTTCGTTGCAGCCCTAGTAAATTGACTCTTAAAGCAAAGGTATCACCTTGGACTCTGGGAACTTTGCAGCCCTGGTATTTGCTGAAGAGATGTTGAAAAACAAACTGAGATTTGTCTAAATTAATGCAAAATGTGGAGAAAACTAATCAGGAAGAGAAAAGTCTCACCTTTATGTTCCACCAGCTGGTTTAATTTAAGCTTGAATTTATGATAGCACTTATGATGTAATGGCTGATAATAATTGGAAACATATTTTGCACTGATATGGTGGAGTCTCTGGTGAAAACAGCCTCTCAGGTGGAGAGCGTTGGAGACGCAGCAGCCAGTTGGTGGAGAGATCAGAGGATTAGTAGGGGGTGGTATAGTCCCAGCAGTGATTAAGTCAAACCTAAATGGATCGACAGCCTATTCTTGAACAGTGAAAGAAAAAAGGGGTCAGGGACAGAATTTAAAATGTATTTCTTTTCTTCAGAATTGATTGTGATAAATGTGTTGTATGAGACTGTATCTGCTGAATGAGAGAATCTCTTCATGGATTTAATTTAATTTTTTGAGCTGGTCCTGGGTCAGATCTAGAGCCAGACTGATATATCGGTCGACCGATAATATCGGCCGATATTGGCCTGTCTCAGACATATCGGAAACTATTGGTATCGGTGTGTATGTTCTCCGACATGCTGCGATATGAAAACTTTTTTTTACAGAATATATAATGCTTGGGGTGATTCAGAAATGGTGTCATTATGTAGTTCTTTATTTAAATGATCAGCAATTGACTAACATACAGTACTATTAAGTTTTAATTTCTATTTTTATTTATTCTTTATTTCCTTAGTGTTAGTTTCTAGAATTATTTGACAACGTAATACATTGTATGTAGGCCTAAAATGTATACTAATGTATACTAATGTTAAATATTCTTTATTACAAGTTATTTGTTTAAGAAAGCAGCTTTCTGAGTACCTCTGCACAGTCATATAAATGCACAATCCACATAGAAAAGGTCTATTTTCATTCCAGCTCAAATCGGCTGCCATATCGGTAATCGGTTAATTTTTCCCATCAAAAATCTGTATCAGTATCGGCCTCAAAAATTCCATATTGGTCAGGCCCTCTCAGAACTAGTTCTTCACTGAACAGGCCTCAGTGTGAGGAGCAGATGAGCTTATTAAACCAAACAGAGGTTGGAGAGGAAATGAGTGAGGTTAAATTCAATAAAAAAACTAATCGGGAAAGGCTGCAGCAGTGACAAAGGAACCCTGTGTGTTCTAAGGCCTTTCTACACAAGCCAATCAAATGAAGAGTTTAGATCGTAATGCTGAATTTGAATCATCCCCGGTCATTAGGGGTGGAGCAGCAGCAGAGCTGACTGGTTTGTGTGGGACAGATGGAGGCGGGTCAGCTGCACAGGCAGGGACGGACTTAAGACAGATCTCATCAAATATGAATGAACCTCCACAAGTTCACCACCTGGGATTGGAGCTCCTGTGACTCATGTTCTCAAATCTCAGATGCATACAGCTAAACCAGAGCTGAGGTAAAAGCTGTGGGATAGAAGTGAATATAGAGTAGGGCTGGGCAATAGTTCAATATGGTAATTTATAGTCTTTTAATGGAATCATATCGTGATGAAATCATATATCGAGATGTCGTTTTACAAAATTATCTTGTCTAAATTTATAATAACAAGCACATACTAACTCAAATTTCTCAAAAAACAATCTGATGTGATATATTTTCCCAGAGTCATAAAGTAGCCTAATAAATGCCCCAGGACAGACCTTTTATATATATTTTGTGTAGTCTGAAGTTATGTCAAACAGCAATATTAGGCTATCTTGCCTCAATTGTTGAGTGTCTGTGGGATCAAATAACATAATCATGATCCTATAGGCACTTTTCCAAGTTTTGTCTGAGGGGAAGTCCACAGTCTCAGACTTTCAAAAACCCTAAACGACTGATAGATGATCAAAACTGTTTAGTCAAGCCATAGTTAATTTTACCCCAAATAAAAGTTTCTCAACAGTGAATGATATGAACACAGGTGAAAGCAAAGTAAAAAGCTCATGTTTTAGTAAAGTAAATGCAGCTCTAATGTCCATGTTAAAGGACGGTAAAAATAGACTGAGGCTATAATAAGACTGTCCTGGATTAAAGTCTGTGTGACTACAATCCTCAGCGGATGAGAGATCATTAGGCAGTCTGTATACCTGTAGTACAGTAGTGTCCCTGGTGGCAGCTCAGAGTGTGTGTGTGTGCGTGTGTGTGTGTGTGTGTGTGTGTGGTTTCAGTTATCTCAGTGCACAGCAGCATGCTGCTCTCTAAATCACCCACCCACCGGCTCTGTCTTGTTTTTTTTTTCACCCTCAATATGATCTTGAATTCCCCCATTCATAAAGCCAGAAGTCAGAGACAATACACTGTGTGTGTGTGTGTGTGTGTGTGTGTGTGTGTGTGTGTGTGTGTGTGTGTGTGTGTGTGTGTACAGAAAGTGAACTTTCTATATATCCTCAACTACAGAAAGAGGTTAATGAGGGTTTCTTTTTTTTTAAAAGTGAAAGACAGAGTTCATGTGATTTCTTTCAGTTGAAGAGAGAAATGATGTCATTTTTTTAATTGTCAAGGAGAGAATTTAAGTTACTAGTTCAGTCAGAGAGAATTTAAGTCAAAGAGAGCATTTAAATGAAATTTCATAGTAAAAGAGAGAAAATAAGGGAACTTTTGTATAATGTGCTTTTTTTATTGCCAAAGAGAGCATTACGTGAAATGTCATAGTTAAAGAGAGAAATTAAAGGAACTTTTAAATGTCAAAAAGATAATTTAGGCTAAGTGAATTTCTATAGTCAAAGAGAGCATTTAACTGAAATTTCATGAGAGAGAAATGAAGGGAACATTGTAGGGCTGCACAATATATCGTTTTTATCAACTTGCGCAATAAACGCATCACGAAAGACTGTGACATATCATGAAAGACACTCAGGGATTTTTTGAATTAGTTGAAAGAGAGTATCAGTAAAAAACTGTTCTTTAAAATGTAACTATATTTTTTTAATTCAACAAGCATTTTGTTGTATTTTAGCAGAATACTGAAAGCAGCAGAAAGGCAGAACTGATGTGACTGTTTATTTATCGCAAGTAATATCGTTATCACAATATTAAACAAGGTTATCGCATATTTTCTTCATATCGTGCAGCCCTATCACACAGCCATGGTCACGCACACAGATGTGTTTAATTGTTGTTCTTGATTAGACCTCGTCTCTGGACCGTGCGGGTGTTTTTAGGATGTTCTTAATAGGCTGTTTGCATATGATGTCTCACACACAGTTTGATTTCCAGATGAAGGGCAGACAACTGGAGGCAGCGTCTACCAACACTGCACAAAAGCCTTTGATTTGCTTTGTTTAAGGCTGTTCCAATCGATCAAATTGGGAAAAACGAGGGCTACTTTTGAAACAGTAGTATACAGGGCAGACATGAGGAGAAAAAAAAACAGAAAAGTCTTCAGTCTGTGGAGTCAACTAACTGTTAAACATGCTTTGAGTTAGTATTGCCATGCATTTACAATGTGCTGTGACAACTTCTCCGTGTTTTTAGCCACAACGCAGGTTTTTAATGTCGTTTCACCAGACCTCTGGGAACAGCTGATCTAGTCGGTAATCTAGAAAATAGTAGCTAACGTTAGTTAGTTTACTTTAGTTTTTAGTTTAGTTTATTTGCACAAAGATACAAAATGCAATCAGAAAAAAAAAACAGTAATACAGTGCAGGAGAAGAAGGAAGCCTGAGGGCTTATTCAGAGAAATTCATATTTCACGTGTAGTATGGAGGACTGCTCTTGTTCTCAAGTGAAAGGTCAATCATTGAGTAAACAGACACCATGTCATTTGATAAAAAGTGAGCAGTGCACCATGTTAAAACTGTATTGCGTAAGTGGAACAACTGTAACACACTGCAGGACACAGTGCATTAATGCAGCAGCCTACTGCATTAATGCACTGTAACATCTGTCCCACAAACGCCACCCTGCTTTCTTGTTAAAAAACTAAACTCACTGGTGTTTGCCGACTTGGCTGTAAACATGCAGTGAATTATTGTAAAGGAAAATAGCCCACACAGTCTGTAAATAGCTAATATTTAAATTCATGCCTATTCTGACTGATCAGAACTTTTGTAATTAATAATCATTAGACCTTATTTATTTATTGACACCTTCACTGTAAGGTTCATCCAGACATGCCACAGTTAATGTAGTTTTACTAGAAACATAAATGCAGTCCTAGTCAATGAAAATACACAATGTTATTTTAAAGGGGGACAGGTTTTTAATCCCATGTCTTATCCAGCAGGTATTGGTTTTAAATTAAATTATTTATAAAATAAGCATATGCCCAAAATAAAAAAAAGCATGTGAATCACTTAACTGTGAATCTACTGAATCATGAATTTATGAATTGCTGTAAAAAGTGCAATGTCAATAAAGATCATTCATTCATTCATTAAATTAAAATGTATATAATAGTAGTCCGCTGGACTTAAATGAGTAGTCAGCTGTTTGGTTGGCAGCTGGTGCTGATGGAAAGCTCGGTAAAGGGTTTAGTATCACCCATTTCTGCCAATACACGTTTTCATTCATCCAATAAGAACTCTTGACGAAGGTCCAGAGGTACCAAAACGTTAGTGTGATTAATAAATTGTAATGCTGAGCAACAGCAGAGTGCAGGATCTTCTTTTTTCAAGATTCATCCAATAAATGGCATCCACATCGACATGGCTCAACACGCTGGACTATAATGGAAAGAGTCACTGACGTCCGAGCCTCCCTCTGGTAAAGTCAAAACAGTCTGCGTTTGAACCACGCCCTATGGAGTCGTAAATCATCCTGAAGCTTCGGGAACATCCTCAATTATTGCCATTCTCACCATCTGGGTGGAGAAACGCCAGAGCGGCTACTTCCTGTCTGACTCTTAACTGCCGACTAATGAGCAGGTAGCGTGCCTGACCGGCTACAAACCTTATCAAAACTCCAGAGGGGAGCATTATTTTTGGTTCACCTTAATGAACTGAACTGTTTTGCTCTGGAAAATGCACTGAAATCCTAAATGTTGTGTGTGTATTTTGTGCTTTGTGTGGATTTAGTATAGTGCATCTGTCTGATGTTTCATGAGCTGGGTTTGTAAAAGGACAGTGGGGTTGTATGAGACTTCTCCATTCAGTCAGTAGAGGCGGGCGATCACGATTTATTTTCAGACAATTATTTTTCATGTTGGTTTTTAAAACTGTTTTGGAAGTTATTGAACAGTATAGTCAAACTAATTACCCTATTTAAATAAATATAGCCCTACAAGGTAACAAAACACATCCGAGCTATCGCTTTCAGTTCATGTATTCTTTGCATGCGAGCTGATTTTCATTGATTTATTTGTCAGACCTGACCACACTTTCGACTGTAAAACCGCTCCATCCTAGAGGCAAGAAAGGTAGCAGCAGCAGCAGCAGTTTATCACTGCTACGTAGACAGGCAAATGCACTCCGAAGTTATTAAAAAACAATTAATGGCTACTATAATTTTGAGTCTTGCCCTACCTGCTGCAGGCAATTGAGGTTTTACATTTTAAACCATCAAAATGTGGCTGGAGCATGGAGCGTGTTCTGCTTAAAACTGGGAAGAGTAGAGAGTTCATACCGCTCGCAGGGTGCTGTCTTTTAGTTACTTTGGAGACGAGAGCGATTAAAAAAAAGTCAGTTTGTCCAAAGAAATAAAATGGGGCATTGGACAAAAAGCAATAAAAGAAAATTAGCAAATGTAGATCGACTGAGTCGATCGAAATCTTCTGTCTTTGGAGCTACAAATCTGAAATCTAAACATACTTAATATCTGCATTTGATGGAGGTTATTGTGACACAATGATGATCAATTGTACCAATATTATTATTATTATTGATGGAAAAATACTGATATTCTGTGTGGAAATATATATATATATAACTACCTTGTTTTGCACGAACTCTAAGGGTTAGTGAAGACATGCAGGAGACCTTGAGGATTGAGGAGGAAAGTATCAACTGAACTCCCATGCTAGATAAGAGATCAAGACTGAGAGGGCCTTTGTGACGTGTATGTCTGCTTAAATACTGATGCTATTTCTTTGTTGATCAGAGCTCCTCTTGCATAGCCTTGTGTTGTGTGAGATTCTGTGCACAGGCTGAATAAAGAGACGTTGATTTCAAAATCCTCTTTGTTAAGATTGGTGATTCCTGATTTCACCTCACACAACCCATAGACAGTAATGGACTCCCAGAGGACTGTGTCTCCTCTCTGGAGATTTTCTGATGTAATACTTGTCATGATAACATTGTGACCATTTGTCGTTTTTGCAAGGAAGAGTAAGGGTTGCACGTTGAATATGCTACAAAAAAAGAAATCACAGGCATGATTTGACTTCCCCTACCTTCCCAGAAAGAGATCATCAGCTTCAGATTGAACCCTGAAAGACTGGAGGCCCATCCCAAACTGCTGAATACGCAAGACACAACAGATGCTCTCTCATTCTGTCTCTTTAGTTCTCTTTGACTTTTGCTGTTGAACCTCCTTGATCTTCACCTCAGTGTACATTTTACCTTCTGTCACCCTAATCCCTTACTCACTCAGCCCTATTTCTCACCATCACTGACTCTCATAAGGGAGGGGGCCGAAAAAACTGTCCCGCCCATGGGAACTTCCCCACACGACAAGACTGGACTCAGATCAGCTGAATGTGACAAAGCTCCAGAGACTGTAGTCGATATGCGGCAGCTTCTTCACACCCTACTGGTGATTTGTTCCCATAAGAAAATATGTCAGTAATAGCTACACCTTCATGAATATGGACCAATGTGGAAGCTTTGTACTGTCTACACAGTGACTTCAGTCAAGTACCTCTCTCTCTTAGGAGATGACATACTAGCCCGTCAGATGTAGGGTTTTTTAGTTTCTCAAAAAAAAAGAAAGAAACATATAATGTCTAGACATCAAAGGAATGACGCAAATGTTGTGAAAGGGCTTTCTTTTGTAAGTCTTGTGAACTTGCTGTCAGGCATCGGTAAAACGTGCATTTTAAAGCGTTTGGGAGTGTAGATTCAAAACTAAGTATTGCACATTATTTCTATCAGAGCAGCTTTAGTTCTATATTTGGCTCCTGTGGGTGAAGAACTCAATAAAAAACAATGAGTATGGGGGAGGCATGATCACGAGTTTTTTTATATAGAGGAACTGATTCCCTGGGTACATTTTACAACTGTAATAATGTAATCTGGGGAGCATTTATTGGGTTGTTTGTCTGAAATAACAAGCTAACAACGTGTTAGATCGGCTCAATTAACCAGCGAATCATGAAACCAGCATAATGTCGGTGCCTTCTCCTCATTTTCTCTTTTCTCAATTTCTGCTTGTTTGCTTTTCTCCGCCCCCATCTAGTTAAGAGAACTCTAAACCGTGAGGTGTTTTTTTTTTCAGCAGGCTGTCCTCCACAGGGAAACGACAGCAGTTGATGTTTTTTCCTATTCTGTAATACGACCCGTATGAGCGTTTACTGAAATAGCGCCCCTAGTGATCAGAGTAATTACGACCCATATTGACGTTTTATTGATAGCCGTCTCGCTGGCGTGTTATGGCGCCCAAAAGCCTTAAGTAATGTGACAATGTATTTAGAGCGAGAAACACACTATATATATATTTATTTATTTATTTTTTATTTATTTTTTTAATTTCAAACGTTTTTATTAACAACACATTGATATTACGTACAGACAATACAAATAATAGTACAGGGAGTGTTTGGGAGAAATAAACAACTTAGATGAATAAGGAACATATATATTATCATATTTGTATTATATTACTATATATTATAACAGCTAATTATTTTAACGTAACAACCGGAAGTACATGACGTACCGCGTCATGGGATGTATGCGCCACGGAACGTCACATAACATGGATAAGTAATTTAATGTCTCAAATATACTGATTTTAACTCAAACCACAACATTTTTTCTAACCCTACCAAATTGTTTTGTTGTCTAAACCTAAACCTACCGAAACGTCTGTTTTATCAACGTAAACGGCGTGTTTAACACCGTCATGTGGGTCGTATTTACTCCGACCGCTAAGGGCGCTATTTTAGTAAAACCCTCTTATGGGTCGTATTAGAGAGCAGGAACAAATGACACATATGGTGGTATGGTTTGGAGGACTTATTGTTTTTAAGCCATCGGGAAAAGAGGGAAGACTTTACCGATCAAGCTTCACATGATGAATGAGCATAATGGTCAAATAATCAACTTGAGGAATTTGCTCAATGAATCAAACTCTGTCCCTGGTATAATTTTCCTCAATGAGTGGAAAGACCAGAGAGTAACTTTTCACTGTTTGCACTCTGGGCCTTCTCACTTTGTCTGTGGTCCCTCATCAGTCACCTCGCCAAAAGCATTGACTGGAGGAGGGTGGAATTCCTCCAGGCGAACTGCAAATTTGAGAGAGTGAAATAAAAAATGGAAAGAAAGGCCAGCAAAGAGAAAGACAGAACTGTAATAAATGTAAATGATGTTACAGCCTCTGTGGCAATCACGGTTTCGTTGGTATCTCATGTGCGGCTGTGTGGTCAGAATTATGAATTCAGTCATCGTCATGGCCATCAGGGAGTTATATAGATAAAGGGAAAGGAGGGTACAAAAAGAAAGAAAGAAAGATATTCGACATCTGTTATGCAGCTGGGAGTATTTCTAAGGGACGCCAGGAGAAAAAGGAATTAAACACATGGAGGAGGAGGGGACGCTCAGGGAAGGCTGGGAGAGAGGAGAAACACGGGATGCAAAATGGCTGGGCTGGATTAAGATGGCAGGAGTAAAGGAACACCTTTCTATTTACACTGTCATATATTAGCCTGGTTGTATATCCACTGATCTCTCTGCCGAGCCCGATCTCCTAAAAATTACCCTCCCATACAAACTGTTTTTTTCTCCTGGATTAAGTTTGATTTTGATGTATTACAACAATGTTTCTAATCAAGGTCTGCAGAAGTCCACTGAGGGATGAGGTAGGGGTGGATGGCTGGATCACAAGAACACAGATTTTCACCCAGGAGGCCGTGCATGTCCCGTGTGAAAGCGAAAAGTCAATGTTATTATTTTGTTATATAACAATCTTACTTATTTTAACCCAAACCACGATCTTTTCCGAAACCTAACCAAGTTTTGCAGCAATTCACAATGTGAACAAGGTGTTTAAAAACAGCGACCATAATCCGTGAGAAGAAATGTTTCCCTCGAAACGTAACGCAGTTTAGTTGTATGGGAACGTAATTTCATAGGAGACGGGTTGCTCCGCCATGATGAACTTAGGAAGTTAAGAACTAGACTTGAATGTAGACCTTTATCGTAAAACCACTTTTAACGATAAAGGTGAGGCAGTTAATTCATCCAAACCATACGACCATGTAGGATGTATGTTCCGACCCTCTAATACGACTCATACAAGCGTTTTACTAAAACAGCGCTCCTAGCGGTCGGAGTAAATACAACCCATGTGAGTGTTTTTCGCCCTCGTACCTAAACGTTACGTTCACAGTTTTGTCGTTAATGTTGTTAAAATGGACGTTGTGGCAGTAGGTTTAGGTTTAGGCAATAAAACAACTTGGTAGGGTTAGAAAAAAGGTTGTGGTTTGGGTTAAAATCATGATATTTGAGACATTAAATCACTTCC
>JAOVVB010232829.1:0-10314 GCA_028570985.1 Heterobranchus longifilis
CCATTTGAAACTAAAAGTGAACATTGAGTTATTTTGACTTTATACAGAACTACGCCACATTCTATATCATGTGCATAAGTAATGTAACAAATGTAGTTAACCTATAATACAATCCTTTTCTAATTCTAACCAAGTAGTTTTGTTGTCTAAACCTAATCAAACTGCGACCACTTACAAACCGGACGGTCTACCAAAACATGCTATCACATTGCATTATGGGAAGTGTAGGATCCAGTGATTTTGAAGCTTGATCCAAACTCCTGACTACAATTCAGACATCTCAGCCTCCGCTGCTTCAACTTTGACTATTCATGATTTTTAAACCGTCTCTCGCAAATCCCACATATGATCGGGTCCAAAAAAATCAGATCTGATCCGACACGAACCCGCAGAGTTTCTGTCCAAGCCCCACCCGAGCCTGAACGATGGCCCGAGCCTGATTAAAAACCTGAATTTCCACTTGAAAATATTATTATTATTATTATTTTAATATTAACACATTTATTACAAGCTAAAGTCAACTGAAGTCTTTTCAGTGCGGTAACAGACATTTGTGACACGATCTCCGACATGCGTCTCCTCGATTGTTCAGCACGGCCCAAAAATGGTCATCTGCCATATTAAATAGAGATCATACAACAATTCACTCACACACAGTGGTGCAGCCCATACACTATTCATGATATTACACAGAGTATAAGGTCTGCATTTAAAAAAAAAAAAGCCAGCCTGGCCCAGGACCAATCAGGTTCGGGCAGAGAATCAAAGCTTTAGTCTCTTACACCAAATCACTGGAATACCCCATATAAATTTACATTTTATGAATACCCCTTTACTTTTGCTCATCCCTGTAGGGAAATAAAATCAGAGTCAGTTTGTAGTTTTGTCTTATACTTCTTTTTGATTAAAAGAAAATGCAAATGCAACACTTCTACAGCTATGGCAACAACAGTCTTTGTCAAAAGTTTTCTGTAGAGGAAATCTGGACATTGTAACATATTTCTAATTGTGGTGTAGTTCAGATTATGTCTATCACACTGATGGCCACTGCCCAAAAAACTCAAACGACGTATATCAGCGCAGATGGGAGTGCAGTTGGAACTCATATACAGAGAATATAAATATATTAAAACCAAGTGAATGAGAGCAAGAACAGATGCTGTATTAATTTACTCGCTGTTAATCCAATACTCAGCGGCATGCCACACACTTCTTCCCCGTCGGCGTGAAGGTCTGCTGACATGGAATTGGTATTCTTCTGGAGGCACAACTTTCTGGGGTAAATATTTATAGAAGGGACTGGCATGAGGTGATAAGGAGTAGGGGTCCATTCATGATAACACAGGGGAATTTAAACAGAATATTTAATCAAGCACTAGTTTGTATCTCTGGGACAATAACATCTGAAAGCTTTTAAAGGCCTACCTTAAAGCATTCTGGCAAAGGTCAAGGAGGATTTCAACAAACTTTTATTCCTGGAGCAACGTGATATTTGGGGGCTGTTTTCACAGGGTTGTAATAATCATAAACAAAAACATGGCACATTTGTTGTCCCAGAATACAGTGCACTGTGGGCTGCCAGACGAATATAAAATGCTATCTGAATACACACAACATTCAATATAAAAACTAGACTTGCAGCTGCATATTCTGATATGGA
This sequence comes from Heterobranchus longifilis, assembly GCA_028570985.1. Taxonomy (NCBI): domain Eukaryota; kingdom Metazoa; phylum Chordata; class Actinopteri; order Siluriformes; family Clariidae; genus Heterobranchus; species Heterobranchus longifilis. Next base: position 1,661 of record JAOVVB010232829.1, read on the forward strand.
TATATCACAGACAGGGCTGTAAATTATGTTTTGCTCCTAAATGATGGGTCTCCTATTCCTTCAAAACACTTTCTGTTTTTTTTTTTTTTTTTACTCTAACCCTCAGTGGCAGCCAGAAAAAACACAAAAAAAAAGGTCACGGCAAAAACTCGCAATCAACATCCTTCTATACTGACACTGTCTGCACTATGAATCCATCCTCTATGAAATGCTCAACATGGGAATAATTGTTCATTGCCATGTCACTACCGTTTTCATTTTACATACACTAATCATTATTCAGTCTTCACAAGGTGTGACAGGAAACACAGAGCCGAGGTTTGAAGGTGCAACAGGAATCAATACATCATTCAGATAACAAGCCCCCAAGCACTCATATTCACGGTCGAGTAAGCCTGGAGTTTCACTTCTAATGTAATAGCTAAGTGCAAAATTGGAATCGCAATGTGAATGTGTATCCAAATGACTGACTTTCAGTAGGTCACGAGTTAGGCCCTCTGCATTGAAAAGCATGTAAAAATGACATGTCTTTCAAAACTTGGAATATAATGTTGACTTTGTATTCAACATGTTTATGCCCTACGGAGAGAATGCCAAGGCACTGAAGCTGAGAAAAAGAGGCTGGCTGCAAACAGCACAACAGATGCAAAATATGTGTTTTGCCTTTTTTAGGGTATTATTCTACCGTTCTAGTATTTCATGTTCGATATAAAAGTCTGTGGATAAGGGTGGAATGTGCTTCTTTCAGCAGCAAAAGAATACAACGGTGAAAACACAAGCACCGTTAATTCCAGTGCATGACTCCGAATGAGAATAAGTGGACTGCTTTATTATCAGGATCTACAAAAGTGTTAGAACTGATTGAGGACAACAAGAAAGAGTTTAATTAACCAGGAAAACGATGAGTGTGAGACAGTGTGAGCTTTAAAATCTTTTCAAAGGAGATACTTGGCAGTAAGCACCCTACTGTGACAGATGGCGGAGGGAGGTAAGGGAATAGAGGAGAGCAACAGATCAGACCTGACTCGCGATTGAAGGATCGGAGGAAGAGAGTTTTTGGAACTCGGGATGAAAAATGGGTGATAAGAGAGGAGGGATTGCAGGATTGACTCCAAACATGAATCATACAACTTTAATGACAGTTTGGAGTGTCCTGCGGTTTCAACAAGTTTCCACAAACACGAGTCATCTCATTAAGACGCTCTTAGTGAAGTGCATTGTTGTGCTGCATTTAGTTCTCACGTTGAGCCTCGTGGTGATCAGAATATGTTGCCTCACATCTTGAACTTAGGTCATTCCTATTTGCATGCAATTAAGAATCGCTTTAGTTGTGCAAAGAACGTGGCCGCTTGAAATTGCATAAGCTTCCAGACGGCTCGCCGCAAATATGATGGGTAGACATGGCAACACAGAGCTCTTTGCTGGCTTAATTAACCCTGCTCACGCTTTTATTGTGTTCTGGTTAGTATGAATGGCATTACTAGGGAGAATCCTGCAAGTACAAATGAGTCTGTGAAAGGGCATATTAATGCATAGTTATTAGTGTGCAAGCCCAAGTGAAAATGTCATAGAGCGATGGAGGGGAAAAAGTAAGAACATGCCACTCTGACAGTAATACTTGCATAGATGTAACAATCCTTGAGTTGTGTTATGTATTACAAAACTGTGTGATACTTGCAAAGTTTGAAATGAGACTTCATGTCCTCCACTGAAAAATGACACCATAGGTTATTTGTACATGCAGCAATTACGACTCATATTTATGTTTATTGTTAGGTGGCGCCCTCTAGTGGCCATAGTAATTATGACGGGAGTAAAGCAGGAAGTCATGTATTAGTAAGACAGTTTAGGGCGGGCAGGAGGGGTCAAACAAACACAGGACTTTGACCCAGGAGACCGGTGTTCGTGTCCCGTTTGAAAATAAAAGTAAACAGCGAGTTATTTCAACTTCACGGAACTACGTCACGTGCGTCATTACGTCATGTACATACGCAGAGAAGTGAAGTAATGCAACAAATGTACTGTTTTTAACCCAAACCACAACCAAGGTTTGTTGCCTAAACATGCATAACCAAGTAGTTTTTGTGCCTAAACCAGACGTTCTTATTCCCAACTCGTCAAATACTGAGGTTTTAACTCCAATGTAAACCCACTTTGACCCAGGAGACCGCTGTGTCTCCTTCGTGTCCTGTGTGAAACCAAAACCAACTGTCAGTGTTGCCAAACGTACTTATTTTAATCCAAACCATGGTATTTCTCCTAAACGTACCCAAGTGTTTTTGTTGCCTGAATATAAACAAGTAGTTTTATTTGAATTCACGATGTAAACCATGTGTCCCACGTGTTTAAAACTGCGACCTAGTGCGTTCAATAGTGATGCTATCAGGTCCTGATGAAGGAAATTTGTGACAAGTTTAGTTACGTAACTAAACTGCGACCATTTCACAACGTTAATGTGTTTAAAAAACGTGACTGTGAAGTCAGTAAACAGGTTGTATTTCCTGCAACCACAAGGGACGCTAATTTAGGAAACGCTCATATGGGTCATATTAGAGCCGGGTGGGAACTAATGACTTATGTGGTCCTATGGTTTGAAGGACTTGTTGTAACAGCATGAAGTTTAGTAACACACGCATGCACGCACGCACACACACACACACACTGATAGGAAATGATTTTCCCCAAACAGATTTCTTGGTTTGAGGGGGGAGCGTTCTCTCTCATTCTTGGCATGGTACTCCTGACCCACGAGCCAGGCTTAATGAGTTTACTGCTTCATCTGTTTCTCAACATTCAACACTTAACACCATCTGTTGTACTCAAGTACAACCCACCCGCAAGTCCAAGCCTCGCCACCTGATTCTCGAGCCATGTCGCGCTGCTGCTCCACCATCCTCTTATCCTCTCGCTCCTCCTGAGGGAGTCTGTGTTTTTAGATTTCAGGTTGGTGGATAAAAAGTGTCCAATCTTTCTGGTGCATTGGGTATAATTCAATCTTGTATTTTTTTTCCCTCTCTCTCTCTCTCCCTCTCTGATGATCTCTGCAGCCTCCCCGAGCTTTATCTTTCAGATAGGAGCAACTATCTGCATCATCTTCCTCCCTCTGTAAATTGTTTTTTCCACACCTCCGCTGACTTGTTGTAAGCCATCAGTATGATTTAGTGAGTGATTCTTTGCCGCCGATTCTAGTATCTCTGTAGTGAATCAAAAGGAGACTAACAAGGAGGACAGCAATTTGAATATGTCTTTTTCTCTGATAAAATATGAGGTGCTGTTCTAGTTTTAAGAGGAAGAAAGAAATAAAGCAACAAAGGCAAGTGCAACAAGTTTGAAAATTGCACTGTACCAAAGAACGAGACTGTCCTCCACCGGAAAACGACAGCAGGTGTTTGACATTTTATTGTTAGGTGGCGCCCTCCAGTGTTCACAGATATTATGGCGGCAGGAAAGTAGTTAGTCATGTGGTAGGATAAAGTCTTACATCCTTTGTAAGCAGGTTGCACGGAGACAGAAAGTCTGTGTTCCCATTCTCGAAGTCCCTTCACTACAGGAAACAACATATTTACAACGTTAACGGCGTATTTAAAACCACAAATGTAACGTTTAGGTATGAGGGTGAACAACGCTCCTATTTATTTACTCCCACCGCTAGGGGCACTATTTTAGTAACCGCTCATATGGGTCGTATTCGAGAGTAGGGACAAACGACAAACATGGTCGTGCGGTTTGGAGGACTTGTTGCAAAGAACATAACCACTTAATATGAAATCACCACTTATATAGAGTTAAATAAAGATACAGCACTAACCTTGATGCACAGCATAACTAATTAACTATTTCAAATAGCTTGTAAATCACTGAGCCATTTAGAGACAAGCTGTTATGGTTTATTACTTTCTTATTTTTGTCATTTCAATCATGTTATGAACAACCTTTCCCATCCTAGGGAGCACGGGTCATGGCTGAGCTCAGTCACCAGAAAGAGAGTGCAATATTTTCTTTCTTGTTTTTCCTCCCAACTACGTAATTATGGAAAATTACTTAATGAATGTGCATTAAAAAGGATGGTTTAGGTGTTGCATGGAAGCATTTTGAAGAAAGAAAACAGCTTGCTGTAACCTCCACGAACCTGCGCACCACAACAGGGCACCTGAGTGCACTGTAATTTAAGTCCAATGTATAAAAATTTGGTGGGAGCTGAAATATATGCAGTGAAGTAGAGAGATATTTGAGGAGGCACTGGCTTTGATGTGCTTGCAAATATGTGTGTTTGAACACCACCTACAGCTCCTGAAATTTAGGAAGGTGGCAGCATCTATAGGAGCTCTGCTATTTAAATAATGCAATAACATGCTGTCCACCCCAAAGCTGCCATGTGAATTTATCATGAGACAAATGCCAGTGCCACTTGGGTTGAAATGTTAATACAGGATCCCTTAAAGGCACCATCCACATAGACAAAAGTATATAGTCTCAGCACCAAAATTCAAAACAGAAAACTGGAACCTGCTATCCCTCACATGGTGATTGACAGGTCTTTGAATACAGTGACTAGATAGCAACAGTAGACAACATCCAAATCTATTATTAATGTTGGAGAGAGATGCAGTAAAAGGCCCAGAGAGGTTCTGGATGGGAGTCGGGTATACTGTTTTGGGGGAGGTCAGGAGTTTCTGTGGGAGGGAGCTTTGGGAGTGTGAGGTGTTTCTTACACAATGCAAATTAAATGCTGTTTTCCAAGGTGGAGAAATAACTTAATCAAACTCATCCATGCTGATTTATGTTTGGGTAAACTTAAACCGTTTTCTCATTTGAACTCCGGATAATGTCCAGAGGATCAGGTCCGGACATTTTCTGGAGTTGCCCTTTCACACATGTAGCACACAACAAGAGATTGTCAGATTTAGATTTGTTCTCACTACTGGAAATACTCTGTTTTTTGGTTTAGGCGAGGGCTGGCGCCTGTGTAGAGCCAGGAGGCAGGACATATGCTACAGAAATTGTGGTCATGTAGCCGGTTCGTAATTTGGTCTCTTGTCGTCCCTTGGGAATTTATCTAATGACTTTGGCAGACAGAAGTTCTGTCTTACAGACAGAAGTTCTTGATTCTCGTCGTCTCTCCGGTTAGCACTTTGTGCCACTTTGTGTCTAACTGCCGTCTTTGTGTAAATGACCCTTCTTCTTCTTCAGTCTTGGTTGTTTGTATTCTTCCAGTTTCGCTCCAGCCGCATCATCAAACGTCATCAACACGTCCTCTTGCTCGCTGTGAATTCTCTGGATGAGCGGCACTATTCACGCATGGGCTCAGACAGAAATGACATGGACTTTGTACTCGGGAGCTGGCAGCGTAAAGTCTGTTAATGTTTACGTTCTCACATACAGCTCATCTGTGTACTGTCTGTAAGGGTTGCAGTGCATGTTTCAAAGGGACTTTAGTTGTTGTTTTCAGTGATAGTGTTGCCTGTTGGTCAGTCCAGACTGAAATATTTAAATTTGATGCATTGCCATGAAATTAGGTGCAGACATCCATGATGCCAAGAGAATGAATGTTAATTATTCAACCAATAACTAGCCTATGCGATGCCCTGACTTTTAATCTAGCGCCACCATGAGGTTGACATTTTTGGTTTTAAATGAAATGTCCCAAAACTATTGGATGGATTGCTATGAAAGTTGGTACACACATTCATGTCCCCTTCAGAATTAATTGTAATAATTCTGAAATCAGGTCAAACTTTTAATTCGCCCAATACCTTTGTTCATGACCAAATACCTGCAAAACTAATGACATTACCCTCAGCCTCAGCTGTACTGGGCCTACTAGTGCTAATTAGCATATGTTAGCATGCTTACCTGCTAAACATCAGCATGTTAGCATTGCAGAGCTACAAGCATGCCTGTGTATTTTTAGACCTGTTTTCAGGTACGTCAGCATCTGTCTTGACGGCGGCAGGAAATAGATCTGCTTCTTATGGAGAAATATTCAATAATCAATACTCAAGGTTCACTTATTACTATCTTTCCCCAGAGATTTCAACCATAGACACTGAACATTCAGTGTTACAGAGAGCTTTAGAAGTGTGACTTGTTTTTTCTATCCACATTTTTACCCCATGCTGGAGTGCAGAGGGCAGTCACGTACACCTGGCTTTAAATAGTTCATAACAGCATGGTGTCAGTTTTTCCTTTCACAGTTAAATGGAGATCTGCCATTGCTGTTACACTGAGGCTAACTTTTCTCCTCTCTGTCTGTCATAATTTCAATTTCAAAGCCCTCATTTTGTCCTTCTGTAATTAGTCCTGACAACAACTTGCATATATTAGCATAATTCCCATGCAAAGTATTTATGTGCCTCTTGTTAGTGTTGTGCAGCACTGCCATACCAATGCAGAGGTCATCCTGTGCTCACTGTTTCCTGCCTGCTAGCCTGAGCTAGCAGTCTACTTCTTTTATATTAAGTAGCACCTCATTTGGAAGGTTTAAAGAATAAGGCTGGTACTATTTGATCCTTTGAATATTATCAACACATCCTATGAGAAGACCAAAACCAACAAATTATCCCATTAACAAGCATCTGTGTATCCAACCTAATACAGCGTATGCCTCCAGATCTTCACTGTTGTGTGAAAAAGAGACATTGGCACATTCCTTGATTTCAGTAGCCTACAGTACATATAGTAATTGCATGTAATTCCTTTCAGCTCACCAAATTAGAAGAGCAGTGTACACATGGGATTGCATCTCTGAGCATGCTCAGTAATGTGTAGGGCGAGTCTCGACTGGGATGCAAATAAAATTGAAGAGTTGTTTCAGAATAAACTATCCTGACCGTGATGATGGAATATGCCACTTAATGCAGCAGTACAGATTGTTTTATGTGTTTTTAATAGTTTTTGAATGACATATAAGCTCAGTTAGACTCAGTTACAGTTGGCTCGCCACAGTCAGCTCAAACACAGACACTACAAAAGAACAAATTATTTTAACACAATACTAATTTCCTGTTATAGGACCAGTTAAACACTTAAAAATACCATTACACCCACTCGTAACACTTTACAGTAGCATTTTAATAAGTCACATTGCACACATATTTATACGCACCATGGGCATGTCTCTCACAAACTGGCAAAGTTTCACAATTACCAGCGACGTTTAACTACTGAGAGAGGGCGCCATGAACCCAGCATTTGGATCAGGACAAGATCTGACCGGACCAATTAGCATCCTGTGAGGAGCTACTCGTAGCTACGGTGCAGTTGTTCATTCAAACCAACAATGGCGGCTCTGCGTCCTGTGAGGAGCTAACGATACTGTATACAGGTATACACAGCCGTGGTTTAGGTGTATGAGCTGCATTAATTCACATACCACAATAACGTCAGAACTGGAGAATACTTCTTCAGTGAAAGAAGAGCAAAGAACAGCACTGAAGGCTTTTCTGCACTTCTCCTGACTGACTTCTCACGAGTTTGATAGACAGATGGTTCGTCCAATCACCTGTCAGGTATTTTTTTCAAATTGCCGCCCTTTTCTAAACAGTTTCCAATGGCGGCTTCTCAGATGGTTCTGTGAAAACAACTATCTGACGACATCCTGTTAGCTGGGTCCCACAATGTAAGAGACCTGTACATTGACCATACCTTTGCCAGTTTTGCATAACTAAAAAGAAAATATAACCTCTCAAGTAATATTGTATTGTCTTACTCGTAGAAAACATGTAACCTCTATATGTATGACTTGCTGCTAATAGAGGATTCTCCTCCTTGAGATAGCTTCAGACCGAAATGGGAAGAAGAACTTGTCATGACATACACGAAGAAGAGTTTAGACACATACACAGAACTTCAAACATTGCTGTTTAATTCAGTTCCAAATACTACACAGACTCCACTAGTAAACACCACACACAATCTGCCAGGATGTTTCTCCCATACATCACAGATGCCAGTTCTCAGAAGCCATAGCTTTTTCATGTGAGCTAAAATTCAACCCTTTTGGTCTGGCATTTTAAGGTCATTAAACTCTAATCCAGAACCAGATCCTTTACTTATCATCCTTGGCTCAGTTGTTAAACTTCACTTCAACTCAGAAACTATTTATTTCCTTTTCCCTCATTACAGCATACAATAATAATAATTTCACATATTGAAAGGTGGAAGCTGGAAGACTTTAATTAACACCTGCATTTAGAGAAGATGCTTTTGAAAAACAAACTTTGTATAAAAAAATAATTAATTTGGCAAACCATTATTAACACCTCGCTGCTTGAAATTATAAGAAAATCTTCATTTATATTTCAGAGTGTCATACAAAGAATGACAGGGTATGATTGGCTAGACCCTCCTGAGTTTATTTTGGTGTTACTGTTCATAATTGTCAAACTGAGTCACAGCTGGATCAGTGTTATCTTAGTTTCACGTAGCCAGACTTATCTCCACAGTGCTGCTGAGGGAAAGTCTGGATTCAATGCGCTTTCCAGTGAAAAAAAACTTCCTGGCCTGTTTGTATTTGCTGAAACCAATCACAATCATCCTGGGCAGAGACAGTGCCTCTGCAAAATAGTGTCAGAAGGAAACCTGTTTCGGTGGAACACCTCCACAAAAATGATGTAAACATATTCTTTGTAGATCTTTACAATCATTCACTGAAA
>JAOVVB010232830.1:0-10314 GCA_028570985.1 Heterobranchus longifilis
GGGTGTGTGTGTGTGTGTGTGTGTGTGTGTGTGTGTGCGTGTGTGTGTGTACGTGCATGCGGACTGTAAGTTAGAGAGAAAAAAACATGTTCAAGGATATGCAGACTCTCAGGAGGTTTGCATGTTATTATTTTCTATGTGAGTTGATTCTTAAGATGATAATGAAAGGCTTAAGAATTGAGTTTAACAACGCTATGTTGACCATCTCTCAGATTCGGGGTGGGGTGGGGGGGGTGTTTATCCCTTCGATTTTTCTTTTCATGCTGCAAAAGTCCAAATGAAATGGATGGATATACTCTACAAAAGCACAAAGAAACACACTGATGGACTCTTTTATATAGCTGTTACTCTTCAAGGCAAATGCAGCTATCCCACTTGTACATACGATAACTACCTTAGAAATTTGACCAAAGTAGTCATTTGTAGACAGAAGAGAAAATTATATCTATGCTTGCTCGGGCTCTAACCTCAGAAGGAATAATAAAGTAGCAGTAACCGCACTGGTTGAAGGAAATAAAGCTTTGAAGTAGTGTTTTTGTCTCGTCTCTCTTGATGAGAAGAGACGAGCACAACCACCTCAGCCCTTCCTCTGCCCTGTGCACCCCTTCTTTTCTGTCTTTCCTTTTTTTGCTGTTCCCCTATCGATGATTTCAGTGTGTGGTTAGAATAACAAGTCAACTCTTTCATTTACTTTCATTTTTTTTAGTTTGAGAGTGATAAATAAAAAAATTTAAAAAAGCTGTGCGACAAAGATACTTTCCACTGGGCTACTAATAGGCATCTCTAATGACACTGTATGGTCAACCAAAATAATAGGCAATCAATGTGAGCAGTTGCATATTAATTATGAATATTGTGTCTTTGCTGGTGAGAAGTGAATATGCAAGGGAGAGGTCATGTTGTTTATACAAGTGTGTATAAAAGCCTCCAAAGTGCTACTTAGCCCTATTTATTGAAGGAAAAAAAGCACTTTTCCCCATCAAATGAACATGAACACAAAATAATTAAGGAAATGCGGTTATGTTATGAATTATAAATTATGGCAAACCATGATTAACAAGATGAGACTATTGAGTTGGATGGCTGCCTGAGTCACCAGTGTCATAATAAACCAGCAATTCTTACATAAAGACCCATAGTAGGTCTACAAGAAACACTGTCACAATATTTCAAGGCAGCAGCAACACAGATGTTGGCGACTTTATTCAGCTCGAGTTGTATTAGATTTGTGGTGCTGCAGTCGTGTTCTGTACAATTAGAGAGGAGAGACTTGTCGGTGAGAGAGATACTTTAAATGACCGATCACTAGGGGTGCGACAAATAATCAATATATTCTGACACAGTCTCTAGTGATATGTTATCGTTACACTGGCACTAATTCCACACCATGTTCTCTTGCTTTACTCAGGTGTGCCCTTCCTTTCCTGCAGACATTTCTGAAATATTCCATGGTGCGTAGTGTTGTATCCATAAAAAAAAATAAAAAATAAAATACTGAAACCTTTTCCATGATGCCAGAAATTGTACATGCATCAAGTCAATTTAGGGTTTATGCTGCCTTATATCAAACAAGCCCAGTGTTAACATCAGTCACATGGAATGTCAGCTCACTCATTCATGTGACAGTTATGGTTACCTGCCATCCTGTGACAAACATTGCGGTATATAGGAAAATCAGCATAGCAGGTGACTCACTGCAGCAAATCATTCTGCACAAAACCCTGCGGCAAGGGCTTTTTCATCTTCTGTTGTGGTCTGACCAGCGAAGAGCATTTGAACTCAGTCTAGACTGCAACTGGGCTTTATACATAGACACCAAGCAACAGGAGATGATGCATCCTGCATCTCAACATATTCGGATAATGAGGGCTGTAACTCTATATACAAAATTCCCAGTTGAATACACAGCATGGTTTTGGGGTCAGGGTTTCGGTATGTTTTCGGTACAGCTGGGAAAGCAAAACACAGAACTTCGTCTCATTTATTTTAAAAAACTGTAACAATAAATATTGGCCCATGGGCCATAGATCCTGCTGTCAAAACGTAAAAGAAATGGATAGATAAGATCTCCAGCTGGAACTAGCAGAACTTAAAAAGTAGACTAAAATGTGTGTAGTTCAAATGAATAATCCAATAGACTAGGTGAATGCTCCCTTACTGGTGATTCTCTGCAAAAAATAAGAAAAAAAAGAAACCTTTTTAGTATTTTTCTTAACTTTATCCAGGGGTTTGCTGAGCATGCATAAATGACATGAAACACAGCTCAAATCAAGTTTCTGCTGTGCCTCACGACATTTATACAGCTGCACTTGTTCACACTCGGGACGGGAGATGCCAGTTTAACTACTATTTTGTACCACAACGCAGCTCACCGGGGCACCTTGGAATTATACAAGAGGTTGTGTTTGAGTGTTGCTGACATCTGGTAGAATTGCAACCAGCAGTAGAATATTACAAAGCTCATTTTTCTTTTTAGTTTGTTATTCTTCTGTGGGCATTTGTTGGAAGAATTGGTGCACAGGTCGCACTTCGTACCTGTTTTAAGACATTTTGCTTTGCAAGATGATTCGCAAATAATGTACAAATGATGTGGTACAGATATTGTACTTCTTTTTCCACAGAGAAACCACTTCCTCTGAATATGAATATGGAGAAGGCATTCTAAAATACTATGACTACATACAATCCTATGTCACCTTGAAATTCTTCAAATGTGTAAGATATATTTGCACTGCTGAATACCCAGAGGTAAAAAGGTAGCACACACAGATCTTCAGGACAAAAAAGACATATTCTTTCAAAGTCTCGTTTATGATTAAGCACCGTCCAGAATCATTAACAAGGTGTCCATCTGGACTGATGAAATCTGTCTAGTCCCCATTTACCGGCACCAGCGGCACTTCCTTACTTCTCAGAAATTCATTTGGACCTGACCTATTGTAAGTAATTTGGAAGATAGTGGAAGATATTTAGCAGGCAGTAGACTGTGATGGCTTTAAGTTCACTTAAGCCCATTGATTGATTGCTCTGTTATCTGCAGGAAGATGTATAGGACCAGCTAATTAGATTTGATCACTTACAATTGCTCCTCAGCCACTAGGTAATCAATGCAGTCTAATTATTGTCTCGTTTCTCCGCCCATTTTCCCTTACTTCCTTTATCGTCCTCTCACGTTACCATTTTGCTCACCTTTTTCCGTTTTCCTCTTTTATTTCCTGCTTTTGCGGCATCCCCGCTCACCAGCATGTTCTCTTTCCTCTCAGCTCAATTTCTCTCTGTTTTATCCTTTACCCACTCTTCCTTCCCATTTGGCTGTTGCTGAGCTACTTTGACAGTTTTCCAAGATGAATAAACTAGAGTTCCCTTGGTGGTAACATAACACACGCACACACACACACATACACAACAGATACATAGCTTATCTAATTAAGAACTGCGGTCCAAATCTTTTTGGCTTACTGACAAGGTTATTGTGGATTTGGAACCCGCTCGCACCTTCTGACACGAAGAAACGCATGCATTCACATGCATGCACACAGAGTGAGTAGTGAGTAGTACTACTATGTGTGTTTTTGGAAGACAGTAAAGGACAAACGCATGTATCATACCTAGCAGGGTAGGCAGAGGGAGGGGCTGTACTCTTGTTCCTGTGAATAAAAGAGAGCTGTCCAATGATGTGTGAAAGAGAAGCTGCAATTTGTCCTCTTCCACCACCCCCTACCTAAGATATCAAACACACATGTATACACACACACGCAGACAGACGCACATAGCCGCATAGAAACGAACAGTGCCCCAAAATGCACCAACAAGGCCTGAGAGTAGAATAGCACTCCGATATGCTCGTCCCATTTGTCTCAATCGGCCTGCTGTCTGCTCGGTCAGTCTTAGGGTCTCAATGGGAATACAGAATAGAGTGCAGCTTTTTACACTTACTCAGCCTCACTGTACTCAGTATCTCTCTGACCTTTGTGGCCTTGCTCCATGGACTTGATACAACATATCATTCAGGACAATTCAACAACAGGCTTTTGCAATCCCCATCCACACTACCAATGGAACTAACCCCTGTTGATTTCTACACAAAGTGCATTGACCCAGAAGTACTGGATTCATGTGTTGAATAGGTTGGCTGTTTCTCGGAATCTTCGAGGTCAACGTCTCATATCTTAGGTCCATAAGCAAGTCAGATTTCAAAACCTTCAAGGTCAAATATACACATTCTGCAGTTTGGGTCCATTCCATTTAGGTCAGTTTAGTTCGGCTCAATTCACTTTAGTTCAGTTCAGTTCAGTTCATTTCAAGAAGTTCCACAAGGGGAAATTAGAAGGCAAGAAGTGCAAGCATGCAACATGAAATTCTCAATGATACGATGCTAAATGAATTTATGTACTGTATAATTCAGTGTCTAATAATGATAATAAAACTACTGGACATCTAGCCAGTACATATGTATCATTCCTCCCTCAGATTATCCTGTATTCATTGTGGGCTCTGACTGGCTAAGTACAAAGCAGCCCATACTGGCCATTATTGATCCATTAATTGGAAAGTGGCCCATTGTAGTGAAAGGGCCGGGCAGTTATAGACAGACAGGAAGAGATGGAGGCTTAAGATCAGCCTGGACTCTAATTGGCAGGAAAGAGGTTTCTATGAAGTGGCGTAATGTGTTTTTTATTGGCTTGTGTGGGGGGGGGTAGATGGATGTAGCGCACATGCTACTTTAAATGCAACATGCATGTTTTTTTAATTTTTGATAAGAAAGAACTACAGTGGTCAATGCCATGCTACGAGGTTCAGTGGTGTATTTCCATTTAACACACTATCACAGTGTCATTGCCATTTCACATTCATTTAATCCATCCTCAACTACAGTGGGTGATACAAAGCTAAACTTTTTTCAGTCTATTGTGATGTACAAATACAGGTTCTGTGCACAAGGATATCATTTTTTTAAAATATTTTCTCTGTGTGTGCACAGGTGCAGAAAGTAAATGGAACCATATAACAATCAAGCAAAACCTTTTTCTGTTAATGTCCTTTCATCCTGATCAGATTCAGTGCCAGCAGAGCTGAGTTGATTGAAAAGTATGTCCAAGGACGAGTCCCTGGTCATAAAAATACAGAAGGGGCACATCAATTTAAAGACTTCTATCTCCCCCTTTTGAGAAACTCAGGCTGTTATCATTCCAATGCCAAACGATTTCAAACATTCATTCTTCACTTACTCCGTGGTCAGATTCCAGCCTTTGATATTCTGTGGGTGTTTTCTTTTAATCTTGGCGAAGGCTGAGGTGGAATAGAGTGTTTAGGTAGAGATAAAGGTGTTGGCAAAAGCATGGAAGGTCAAAGTACTGAGGTGGCCTGTCTGACCTTCACACACCCCTTTCTCATACTGAGCCACCGCAGAGCACGGATGACATTGAAATACTCTATTGACTGTGAGTCAAGCTGTGCATGTGAAAAAGCCTGGCACAAGGAGACATTACTCACTAAACATGACATTTTACTGCTATCAATTCAGGACAGAGAGTTGTGCACTACATAGGGTAATTATTTGTGTTACCGTGACGAATACCACTACAACAGTATGAAAGCTATTTTTCTTGAAGCCATTGTTTCCACCGTTCCTACCGCTGCCCAGCAGGGACTTTGAAATATCCCTGTAATAATTTTAACAAAACATGAACACATTAGTTTCTTTCCATCTGTGAGTTCTTTGTGGCTGACAGCGAGCTCTATACACTTGATTGTTTTTATATTAGTTGTTTGCATTATTAGTAAGGTTGACAGGCACTTCTGTAAATGTCAGAAAGAAACTAGGGTCTTTGTGACCTTTTAGATAATTTGACATGATTAAAAACCCTCATATACCGTACTTTGATATAATTAATGTGAGAGAGAGAGAGAGAGAGAGAGAGAGAGACAGTACTTTCCACTGCCAATGTGATTGATCCAGTAATGCACTGCTGCATATACAGTGTCGAGGATCGAGGAGTGTTTCTGCAGTTTATCCAGTATAGGCTTTGTACCAGCATTCCATTATATTCATGTATTTTGTCATACATGCCATAATGTTTCTTTATGTGACTGTATGTAAGACGTTACTGTGTTAGAGTGTGCACAAGCGTGTATGTGTGTTTTTTTCCACACAGCATGAAGCCCCCTGTGTATGATCAGGTAGCTCCATATCGAATAAACACCACATGGTTCAATACATACAAACCCCAGTTCCTCGCAAACAATGTCTCAGTTTTTGGAGAAAAACAAAAGTGTTGAGGCTCAGAGTGTTAACAGTTTCTCACAGAAAAGTTGTGAAAGGAACTAGCAAATTGCATTTTGCAATTTCTGTACAAATAGTGCTGCCATTTGGTCACAAGATGTTTAGCTGACACGTTTTTTTATGCTCATCAAGACTTTTGTCTTAGCAGTTATTGATTATGTCTGCCAGATTTGATGTTCAGCTCTGCGGTTTACTTTTGAAAGGCTCATAGAGCTCCGATGCCACGTGACTTCACGTGATTTCAAGCTGTCAGAGTTCAACATTGAGTGTTATATTGCATTACATTGAGTGTTAGGACGTCGTTCCAGCTATATTATGTCCCTTCAGTATCCAAACATCAACTCGTCCTACTCTGGAGAGTCTTTGAAACAAAAGATTGGAGGGTGCAGATAATCTGGATTTGTGATGACTATTCAGCTTTGGAGTCTAATGATACTGACTAAAAATTGCTTTGTCGTCAGTGGAAGGGTGTCACTTAACATTAGCATAAGCAACGGGCAATGTAATGTAACCTTGATCGGTTTTAATACAGTAACATTAAACAAAAATGCAGACAGCACGTGTTCCTTAATGCAATAAAAGGGACAGACACTGTAATAAAAGCATAAGTTATTGACATTAACGCTACCTGGATGAAGTTTGCTTCTAGCACGTTTTATGGCAGTAATCCATTTTTGTCGTCTTTCAGGATCTTTAGGAATAAAATGCTCTCCCTTAAAGTCGAGATGAAACAGAAGTTAGAGCATCTTTAGCGTCTGTATCCCCAATTGTTGTGACATCCTGGCACACAACAGCTATCCAGCTATCATTTGACCGGCCGCTTTCCTCGAGTTTTGATTTTGACAGGTGATGATTACCATGGATACGGGGTTGCGCGACGTCAACTGCCAGAGCTCTATTAGCCGGCTTTATGTAGTTAATGAAATGCTCAAACCTAAACAATATAGCGCTCACATCCCTTGTATTTTATTTGCCCCTACTCTGTCCTCTACCTCATTTTTCCCCCACATAATTAATCATATGTCACTGGGAGATCTTGTTTCACAGCAGGACCCATTCCTGTAGAGCCCTCTACATACTTTTTTTTTTTCTCTCTTTCTCTCTCTTCTCCACAGACGGACAATTTCCCCACTGAGCCTAATTATATGGGTAGCAGACAACAGTTTGTTCAAAGGTAAGAGTTGGGATCTATAACAGTCACTACATCTCAGACCTTTGTTTTCTTTTCTCCAATAGTCCCAACACAGTACTATGGCAACAGTAACTAAACTGACAATTAATTGTACTGTGTCATAGCAGGGAGAGGAAGGGCTTGTACATTTAATTAGGTTTAAAAGCGGTCACTAACCGTATTCCCTATAATACATCAAATATAATCACACACAATATGCTCTGTTTTTATGTTTCATCTTTAGTCTCCTTTAGCAAACAGTACTGCTGCTACAGAAGCATTTTTATCACATCCTAAATCCTATTATTATAATCCTTCTTTTTTTTTTTTTACTTAAGCATTCCAGGGTGCTCATCATTTTTTCATGCTGAAACGTCCTCTGAGGGTTAACAAAAAAAAAAAAAAAGCCTTAACAAATTATCATCCAAACATTGTGTACTAACACTCCTTTCTTATTTTGTTTATGCGTCTAGTAGTTCAACGTTCAAAGACCCAGAGCGGGCAAGCCTGAGAGACAGCGGCCACGGTGACAGCGACCAGGCTGACAGCGACCAGGACACCAACAAAGGCTCCTGCTGCGATATGTCTGCAAAAGAAGCCCTCAAGTTGAAGGCTACGGGCGTGAAACCACCGCCTTTGGAGCAAGGTGAGCCCTCGTCGGCAAATTTGACCGCATGACAAATGAAAGATGCCGCGCGAGCCAGACACTTGAACTTTCAATCGTTGTTTGTATTACCTCCTGACTTGCCTGAACGCTCACGATCCAAACTTATACTTGGCTACTTTATCCTCCCCTACTTTGTTCTCTGCACTTTTCTTATTTAATGTGTGTGTATGGCTATGTGTGTGTTTGAGGGTGTGAGCGAGTGTGCATTCTATACACGTCCTCAGTTTATCAAAGCAGACAAGCCCATTATGTTTTTATAAGCCCAACTACTTCAGCCTCTCCATTTAGTCCCCCTTCCCTGAGCACCCGTCTCTGAAACTTTGATAATGGAACATGGAAAATGACTTAGTGAGCGGCAGGAGATGTAGCTTCGTAGTGTGGTGATTAAATATGAATAATTATTCTAAGCGCTGTGGGTCGGGCAGATTACACATGACATGTGTAGAACAATAACTCCCCAGATATGAGTTGTTGCAGTCCTCCCCACCCCAGCCACCTCGCATGATTAGAGCAGGGTCAGGGGAGACAAGAAAGCCACCATTATACATCGGTATAGAAAGAAGTAATAGGACAGGAGGTGGTATGGTACATTTCTCACTGCGGATTCATCCAGACATGTACCTTGGTGTGGGCCATTACCTGCTTGGCAAAACAGATATTCCCACAGAAATACAAATTCTCTAAAGTCACGACAGCAAGAAGTATGTATTTCACTGACTGCATCCAGAAGTACAGCGCGGTATACTGAACATGGATTCTGTGTAATGGTGCTATTAATCCAGAAAACAGAAGGGCTGTTTTACTCTTTGTGGAAGGACAATGACAATTTGTGCAACTCTCTGTGTGCTGCAATATGCATGTCTGACTAGATAGCTTTTTTTTTTTTTTTTTTTTCTTTTCCTTTTCATTGGTTTTTAGAATGAAAAAAAGCCACACATGTTGGCAAGAAAAATTGGCCAATTAAAAAGCTCCATATGTTTCTCATTTTGAAAATGTTCCCATTTAATTGTCCATGAGGGACTGAAAGAATGACATTTATACACACGGAACACATGACAAACTGAGCTAAAAGTGTGTTGGGCAGTAGACAGCCAGTAAAAACTGTCCCAATACAAGACTGTTGGTATTATTGCCTGATAGTGCCAAGTGCTGCCTGTCCAAGCACCTTTCTGTTTTCTGTGTGTTGTCTTCGATCAGGATCCTTTTGATGGTCTCGCACAAGAGATTGCCACACACACACGCACACGCACGCACGCACGCATGCACACGCACACACACACACACACACACACACACATGCAGGCTGCAACCTGCCTTTGCCTGTTTCTCACTCACCGCTGCCCTCCCATTTATTCTCACACTCCGCTGTGTTTTCAACCCCCCCTTCTGCTCCATGACTTTCGTTCCACATCTCCACCTCCCCTTGTTTGGGGAAATCGATTGATGTGAGATTAGACAGTTAACTGGCTGCAGCTGGCTGTGTTTAGCCAATAACATGCGGGCTCGGCTAAGCTGTGGGGGAGGGCAGGGACAGGAGGCCAAGGCATGGTGCAAGAGCAGTGATGAGGAGTGAGGGGTGGTGAACATCGCTCTGGCAGTGTTCCAGTGCATCTTTATTAAGTTGCAAAGGCACCAGTTGAACACTGTTGCAAATTATGGCCTCACTTTGAGTTAATATTTACACGAGAAAACGATATTGTGGTGGAATCCTCTGCCTCTCAAATTACAATGTCATCTGCTTAGAAAGGTCTGTGTTTTTTTTTTGTTTTATGTCCTTCTCCTGTTTAAGATGAATCTCAAGTTGGTCACCTTGTGCCTGGTAAGCTCAAGAGGTATTCCAGCTGCTACTTGCAGCTCATGCACAGGTCGTTTATTATAGTAATTTTATGGCTAATTAATGAGGCTTAGTAAAAAGAAAAAGTGGAGGAGGAAACATGAGATATTAAAAGCAAACATGCTGTAATGTGCTGCTCTGCTTTCAGGTATTGATATCTGTGGTTTAAATAAAGCTCCCTGTGTGCACACACACATGCGCTGCATGCACTGTATACATGGCAGCACACATGTATGTCTATTATCAGATGGCGAAAAGAAAGGAAAAGGGAGCTTGTCATTGGTCACTGTCCCTGGGGTCGTTTTCCTGCAGGCTTATTTTCTTCACATCTCAGCACTTAGCATCTACTTCATAGGTCT
>JAOVVB010232831.1:0-10313 GCA_028570985.1 Heterobranchus longifilis
CCAATCTGCTTCTTGTAAGAGGTGCATGAATAAAGCATAAACTCTCCTACTGATATCTGCACAACACACACACACACACACACACACACACACACACACACACACACGCACACACGCACACACACACACACACATACACACACACACGCACACACACCCTCCCGCCCCTCCATTCACGCCCTCCCTTCTTCCAGGGCTAAAACAAAGCGTGGGGCTGAAAGGGCTCTGAGGTAGGTAAATGTATTCAGTGACACCGGCCGGATGATTCCCTTCTGCGCCAGCTCTGTAACATTTGTTTCAGGCCTTGTCTGAGGGCAGGGACAGCGTGTTGGGCCTTTTGTCCCACGTGCCCTCTGCACAGCCCTGCAGTTAATGGTGGCCTTGTCCTGGCCTTCTGGACCAGAAACCTGCAGCCCCCACGGGACGGGCAGACATGGTGGTGACATGGGAAGTGGGAGAAACATGGGAAGCTGAGGAGGGACGAGGGGGTTGTTGGGGTGTAAGCCCACCTCAGAGGTTTCCTCGAGTTCATCCCTGATCCCCAAAATGCTCTAAAAAGCAGAGAGGAAGGCTTTTCTGGATGAAACACTCATGCACGTGAATGTTACATTTACAAACGCGCACAATCTGTTCATCCAGCATCCACTTCATCTACATACTGAGGATGTCTCCTCCTCTCCTCTGGTCTCCTCTCCTCTCTCGTGATGGGCGAAAATGAACAAACAAATCTTTTTGAATGACTCTTTTTAGTGTCTGATATGTACTCAGACTGTCGAAGGTACCGAGTGCGTTTGTGGATGAAATAGATTCAAAATGGTTCCAAATTGCACTCCTCTTGCTGCTGCTCATGTTGTTGTTGCAGTAATGTAGTGCAGCAGGTTAGATATAATACTTTACGTAAGATATTATACGAATGGTTTACGAGAATGCGTTGAGTGCAGCAACTGCACTGAATAGGCAAATGAGGACAGATTGAATTGGACTCGAGTCAAGAGTCGACAAGTTAAACAGAACTGCGACGCCTGCTACTTGACCCTCAAAAAGAATGACAGGTCATTTCTGTAACATCATATTGAGCTTACATAACCAACCTACACACAAGTGGGATGCTGAATCAATGCATTCAAATTAATATTTTATCTTTATTAATGTAAACTCATACATGATGACTGGTAATGTACAAAAGTTAGTTGTATAAAATAAAGTTTTGTGGAGTGAGCACCACTAGCTGTCGAATGTGCATGTGCTTTAATGGAGTTTCACAGGGAAACTGATGCCATATTTTGCAATAAAGTATCAAAACTCAAAAGGTTCGAAAGGCTTGATACATTTCTCAAGAGAATCGAAATAACTGATTATGTGAAAAGAATCTCTCCTCTCCTCTCCTCTCCTCTCCTCTCCTCTAATTCCCTCTCCTCTTTTCTTGTTTCCTCTCCTCTTTTCTTGTTACCTCTCCTCTTTTCTTGTTTCCTCTCCTCTTTTCTTGTCTCCTCTCCTCTCCTCTCCTCTAATTCTCTCTCCTCTTTTCTTGTTTCCTCTCCTCTTTTCTCCTCTCCTCTCCTCTCCTCTCTTACACAATACCCCCACTGTGAGTGACAGGCCGTCCAGCCGAGGGGCCAGGTGCTCGTAGAGAGGGTGAATCTGACCACCGGGGGGGTTGGAGGCAGACATCCTGCTGCTATCTGTCTGAAGAGGGGCCCCAGCTCACCATTTAGCAGTGAGGGTCCTAGCGGCTGCTTGAGAGAGCATCTTCACTCCTGTTTTGTGGGGCTGAGAACTATACCACACTTGACTCCGGTAATCTGCTGAACAGCAAAAGAGCCGGAGCCTCTGTTGATCTAAAAGGAGAGCATAACTGTGGTGCTTTTTATTAAATTTGTGTTGTTATCATTTGCCTGAAACATTGCATTACTGTCAGGGGAGACTAAAGGCAATCACTGTTGAGTTCGACAAATAATAACTGGTTGACAAAGCTTTGCTGAGGCACGTCTTTGACAGTCTGTAGTATCAGTTGCAGCCTTTGCTGAAAGCATGATTTATCACCCACATCGTCTATGTAATTAGGTTTCTCATACACAATGGTGGAACAAATATCAATATATTTTACTTAAGTAAAAGTAGCAATACCAAAGTATAAATATACTCCAATATTCAAAAAAGTCTCAAGTAAAAGTAATCAAAAATAAAAGTAATCATTATGCATAATGGCACAATTAAGAGTGTTGTGTTTTTAATATCACTGTATTATTATTACTGATGCATTACATGTAAGCAGAGTTTTAAGGTAGAGCTCACATTTAACAATTTCATACGATAAAGTGGAGTGGAAGTAAAATGTAGCATAAAAGGGAAATACTCAAGGAAAGTACATCATGTGCTCTGATGGTCCCATGTGTTCATGAGCTTTAAGTCTAATGTGGAAACAACATGGATGCTACAAAGAAGATGTGTTGTATTATATTGCTCAGAGATTGAAGTATTAGTGATTTTGTCCCAGACTTAGTACATTCCATAAAACCACTAAAATATTCGTTTACTTCACTTGTTATCAGGGTTAACGCTAATAAATAACTAATCACTCTATGTGGACAGCAACTAACATTGACAACCTAATACCATGTTTCTTACCATCAACCCAACATTTACTTACATCGTCCGCCATGTTTCTGTGAAGTGACATCAACTCTGCAAGTCGTGGACCAACATTTTTGCAAACCTTTTGAGTTGTTCTGACTTGAGGGGGCGTTCATGTGAGTTTTCCCAGTTGGGAACTAATTTTATGATTATTCTGACATCACATGAATGCAGGGAAAAATTGTACTCAAGTAAATGTATTCAGCTGAATGATGTTGAAGTGAAAAGTTAAAGTCAAAAGATTAGATGTCAACATCAACATGCGTGTTGAGTGTTTCACATTATGCATGAAGTTGACAGTTAAGTACCAACTTTCTGTGGCTGTTGCTGAAAAACATATTATACTTCCATATACATTTTTGTACTTTAATTGGTTCTTGAATTCTGTGACTTTCTTATCTCTTGTCTGTATTGGTAAACTCTTAGGATAATTCTTGTTTTGATACAAAATGACTAATGAATAAATGTCTACATGCTATAACAGACGTTGATGTTGAACTACAAACTAGTTACTTGTTTGAAAAATGTCTCCCGTCATTTTTCATTTCTATCAATTCACTCGTGCCTTGAAATATCCATTTGCCAGGAATCCCAGCATTCCCACCAGAGTATTTGTGTCTTTGTGCGTATGTGTGTGTGTAAGTGGGTGTGTGTGCATGTATTCATAAGACCCAAAACTCAACATCGCTCTCTCTCTCAGCGTTAGGCAACAAAATCAGCTCTTGTATTGGGGGCCACCACTACAAACTGTGTATGAGGGGATTAGGGGCTCCTTGACCGCTCCTTCAAACACACACCCAGCATGGCCGCCTCGATTATGACCATTAGATACCCGGAAAATGAGACCGAGATGAAAGGAGGGAATACTGAGGGCTTTTCCCAGGGACGAATTTGACCACACGTCCAGCAAAAATGAATCTATAATCCAAAACCCTACAAAGGCCGGAGTGGAAGCTGTCCTAGAGTGTTGTGCTATCTCGCTGAGAGAGGCTTTATGTTTCTATTGCCTTCATTGAGCCTGGGAGTGCCATAATAATGATTAGAGACTTTAAAGGCTAGATTAAAGTGAGGACAGGGGCAGCTTAGTCTGTGAAGTAATTTGGGGCAGTTGAGCAGGTTTCTTAATGGGAAAATTCCTCCAAACAACAGTGAAAAGGACACAGGACCCCATCCAACTGCAGACGGGGGTGTCCTCAGATCAAGCTGGCTCTTTGAACGAGAAAAGATATAACCATGAAATTTACTCGCACATGCACACACACGCCCCACCAGACACTCACACGCACAGTGTCTGTCAGGGAGCAGCTCATCTGTGGGCCGTGTGTTCAGTGGAGCTGCAGGCGGTGCAAGGTGATCCCATATTATCCGGGCAGCCTTTACTCACCAGGTGAAAGTGCTGTGGGGCAGAAGGGCTTAATGTAGCTGCTGTCTATTCACCAGCCGAGGAGGTGCAGGGCGCGGGGAGCAGCTGAGAGGCCGAGAGGCCGAGAGGCCCGCTGACAGACGCTGCAGAGGCAGCACACACAGGCCAAGGTGTGTCAACACTGCAGGACTGCAGCGCCCTGAAGGATACAGTGACAGAGTCGCAAGGGCTTTAGAGAAACTGTTGTCATTGAAAGTTTAGTTAGATTATGTCAAGGTTAAATTCCCCCCAATTATTTTTGCAATGCAGTACGTTTTTGTGCCTTTCTGTTCGCTTGATGAACTATGTCCTTTTTTAATACTCAACTTAGCGTCACCTGATTATTCCGTTTTACTTGAGTCAATGTTGATGCTGCCTTCAAAGGTACAGATAGGCTAATGACTTGAATTCAATTCATTAGGGTGAACAATAAATACATGGTGCACAATAAAGTGAATTGTGAAGAGTCAGTGGCTCCACTCACTGTACCCATAGAGTCCAGTAGAGGGCGGAGCCTGTGAGTGATAGAACAAAGGTTACGATATTGTAACCCTAGTTCTATTAGCACAGGTGGAGCCCTCTACCAATGGGCCCTGTCGCTCTTACACCGCTCGCTGAAAAGTGTGTAGGATAGCAGACGGCATGCCGTGCTGCCTTATATACTGTGCGATGAGCATGTATCACAGGTAGGCACGCCAGGTACGTTCATGCAAATTTCTGTGGGTGAGCGCGTGCTCATGATTGGAATTACCCATAGAGTCCAGTAAAGGGCTCCACCTGTGCTAATAGAACTAGGGTTACAATATCGTAACCTTCGTTACAGGCAGACTGACTTGGAGGACAGCCAGGTCCAGGACACACTGGAGGGATTACCCATCTATAGTCAACGGTCTGTGTTGAGGAGGGATAATGGCTGCCTCTCTCACTTAGTTTAAAAAAAAACTTTAATGAAATATCCACCTGATTGTGCAACAGCAGTAACTATATGTTACCCTGTCATTAGTAGCCTAGTTAAGATACTACCTTATTAAAATGTATTAAAGTAAAAATGTATGAAAATAATGTATGTACTAAAAACAGCATCTACATGACAAAGTTGCCCAATTATTTACAGTAATAATAATTAATAATTAATAAGTTACATCCCACAATAGTGTGAAACGTCTACATATATTCAGCATCAGAGATACAGGCTGAAGTTCAGACGATGCAGAAACTCTATCTTTTTCTGAACCTTGTTACATCAGCAGTGCTGAACAATAAAAAAACTGAAATACTACTGCAATGAAAGCATATTTCACAATGAAATAATAAAAAAAAAGAAAATCTTGATGTAAACCATGAAACTATAACAACCCTGTACACTCAGCACAAATCAAATGCACATTTTAGTTGTACATTTTACTGCCAAGTCTATCCCACCCCGTCCGCCCGCCACCCAGGATTCCCCTCGAATATCCCATAATTCCCAACTGGAGCTGATAACAAAGCCGTACGGGATGCCAACAAAGCCCCAGGAGATCCTGAAATATCCCAGTACCAGTTCCCTCTCCCCCTTAAGGCAGAATAACTCCCTCTCCTGCCAGAATTCCTTGTCTGTTCATCTCAGGCCAGACGATGTGTGCTGCAGAGAATGTGAAACTATGGGCCCTCAGGGACATGTGCTCATCACATCAGTTTGGGATAAAGGGAAACAGGGAAGGTAACTCAAGCATGGAAAGGAGAGAAGGGACGAGCCATACAGGGAGTCAGTGTTAGGGAAAATAAGAGGTGCAGTTCCCTCTGCACGTGGCTCCAACACCTCAGGCTCAGGTGTGTTTTTCCTCTTCACTGGGAATGTTTACCGAGTGCACAGCTTTCACCAGCATCTGGGCTCAATTCAATCAATTCTGTGAGTGGATTTTGGTCAAAGTAAATCAAAAAGGGAAATATTAAAGTCCCATATTGTAAAAAGTGAGATTTCCTTATTCCTTATAAAACCATATTTAAAATGACAGAGTCTAGTTCTGGTGTTTGTAATTCTTCAATACACTGCTGCCCCATTCATAATCTTTCAGTGTGGCCCAGGCAACTTTAATTTGATTAAAGTGAACTGATATTCACCTTTACATGTGTTGAAAGGAGAAGGTGTCATGAGAGTGTGTACAGTATTTATTGGTGCGAAAGATACATTTCCAAACTATTTTGCAATACTTTTCCCTCATATGTATATGATAATTCACTTGTAAAACATTAATTTGTTTTATTTCTGTTTTCCCCCTTTTTTCTGTTTTGTAATGACTTTTTAATACCTGTACTAAATACTTCTTCCTAATTCTTTAATTGTATGTTTTTTTTCCTGAAAACCCCAATAAAAACAGCAACAGCAAAAAAAGATTCAACAAGTGGAGATTTTGTGTTTTTATATATTTATTTTTACATTGCACAGTAGCATTAACACTGCATTAAAACAGCACCAGTTCATATGTGTGGTGACCTGTGAAATGTTGTTGTTGTTGTTGTTGTTGTTGTTGTTGTTGTTAAATATGTTGTTAAATAAATAAATTGATGAACACAGCCACTTGATGGCCACAGAGAGGCCGTGAACAAATATATGTGTATATATTAACAGGTTCTGATTAAAATAATTCTGTTGTGCAGGAGGACTATATACTATCGAGTGGGGCATGCAGTTTATACCTCCACCAGTAGAGGGCAGTGTTGGCTCTGAATGCTCACTGAAACTCTGCAGGAAGACCGGAGAGGGGAGGACGGAGGACAGCATGGACGTCTGAGAGGACAGCTGCACGGATCAATGGACATTTCCTCCCAAACACAGCAGTGCGGAGCCGCCAGCAGGTACCATCATGTATGCATGAACGTAAAGAGTCCAACTTTACAACAAACATTCATAAAACACGGTTGATGCAAACGTTAGTTCAACAGCAATTACTCAACTCGCTCCCACCTGCAGGTGAGCCAGGAAGTCCACGAGTTTCAGCTCAAAATAAAAGCGTTTTGTAGACATGTGAGCTGCTCGTGTACACCGACACATTACTGTTGTGCATGTATGTGACACACAGCTGACAAAACTGATAAAAAAAACATATTTCTTTCGTTTTTCTAGCAAACATTAACCAAACTCTGCTCTCAGCTGTTTTATTTGTTTGTAAAAGCCTCTTTGGGGAAAAAAAACCCTTTTAGCTATTTGCCAATACTGTTGCTGACCCTGCTGACACGCCACTTTAACAGTACAAAAGTAATTTCCCATTTACTCATGTTTCTACCCTGCAACTATCATTAGCTGTGTGTGCTGTTCATACAGTGTGAGTGCACCCTGAAGGCTGAAAGTCATGCACCTTTTGCTGTCAAATTCACAGATGTGGACAGTCATCAAAGTTCCCTGAGGCACCCGGCACCCTTCAGAAGTCAGGAGGCCTGTGTTTGCTCCAGGGATTACACATTACCACACCAGAGAGGCCTTCCAGACAGACACCACCACCCAAGGTAAGGCCTCCCCTGCTGGTGGCTGCAGTGCACAGGATAGCTCCAGGGGCTTCATGGTGTGCCCCTCTTTTCTATCCTTCTGCAGTGTGTGTTGACTCAGATGGGACGAGTAAACAGAACCGGGGTGAAGCCATGTGGGTGCTCCATTCTCATGGAGCCCCGGCCCAGTGGATTAGGCTAATGCTGACCCATGAGGGGGGTGTTGCGGTGCGGCCTTCCCCGACAGGAGGTGATGGATTAGGGCTTTGTCGGGGCCCATGTCGGCCTGAGGGACCCAGTGATGAAGGAAAGGAGGGAGGCAGAGGGGAGATCAGGGCCCAGGGGCAGCCCAATCCCAGGATCAGCAACATGTTGACAAGGGATTATCCCGTTTGCTGTGTTGCTTCGTCTCATAGACGGAGATAGATGGCAAGTGTACAAGCACTGAACGATGCGGGGTGTCCAGAGACCTTAAAGGTCCCATATTATGCTCATTTTCACGTTCATACGTATTTGGGGTTTCCACTAGAACATGGTTACATGCTTTAATGTTCAAAAAATGCATTCTTTTTCTCATACAGTCTGTCTGAATATACTTGTATTCACCCTATGTCTGAAACGCTCTGTTTTAGCGCCTGTCTCTTTAAGCTCCCCTCTCTGCACCATCATTGCAGGTGGGGAATGACTGTTACAGCACTTTCTACCTATATATAGTGTTGTTGTGACATCACAACTTCACAGAACTCCCGGCGGCTCGTTTAAAGGCACAGTTTCTGAATACGGGCTGTGTGCATTTCTCCGTGGATTGAGCATTTTACTACCTTCACAGTATAATAGTACCTAGAATAGACACATGGTATCTCACATTTTACAATATGGGACCTTTAAATAGATTCAATTCAATTCAGTTTTATTTATAGTGTCAAATCATAACAGAAGTTATCTCAGGACACTTTTCATAGAGAGCAGGACTGTGGCATGTGAGGGGAAGGGACGGATGATGTGATGGCGCAGATGGTTGTTGTTACAGGTGAAATATTACTTGGACATGATCCCACTTATGACGTGATATGTGTGCTATAAAGATCTGTGCATGATTGTTAAATTCTCAAAAATCAAGTTGGACAGAAAGAAAATGCAGGTTTCCATGTCAACCTATGATTGCTCCCCTTTCTCCCCTTTTTGAGGCATGAAAAGCAGTCAAATCAGCTGCTATAGTGAGTGGTAGGAATGAAAAAACCTTCATCATTTTGGTTTCACATGGCATAGGATTGAGACACCGCTGATTTAACAACAGTCATAAATCCCCCCGCGCAGGAACAGAGATTGAGTTACAGTAAGCGCTGGCGATAGCGCACCCCTCCCTGGAAACGGCGGTGGCATGATATCTCAGCCACATTTGCCTCCTTTTGTCGAAATGTGAAAACCAGATTGTGTCTTTTTATGGGTTCCCTTTGAAATCCGGCACACTTGACCCTCCCTCGGCTGTGATTTTACTGCATGCTCTGGTTTATTTCTGGAAACCTCCTACACTCCTCAGCTTGTTTAAGACGCCTGCCCGAGAAGTGTGCCTTTTGTTTACGTTGCCAGTTGGGATAAACAGTAACGTTAGGTGATTAAGCATTTGCATGAGGTCTTGTGTACACCCTAAGAGAAACCACAAGGAACATTTGTCAGTCCACAGTTGTTGGTTCTGATGAGTAGAGGAGTCTGGAGGAGAATAAATTACCAACACTTGGCAAAATCAACCACTGGCACCGTCTCCACATCTGGGTTTTGTCTGCAGATATAAACGTGAAAAATTAGTTTTGCTCGATGATGTTACAGTAAACGACACAGAATTACATTATTTGCCACAAGAGATTTTCATCATCTAAATTAGGAACATAAAATACTCTGAGGAGGTCAGATATTTGTCATTTAACTCGCAATTAAGTCCCTTTTAACTTGCAATTTATCGCCACTAATACATTCCTCAGAAGATGGATTTGTACTGAGATTACACTGTGCTCATCTGAAACACAAATGATTAGTTTAACATATTCAGATGATGAGGAGGGGGGGGGGGAGTGAGAGATGATTGTGAGATAGTGACTGACATGTGGCAAGGAGGCACTGATCCGTCTCTTGACGAACTTGTCGCCTCACCACGCTCCGTGTGTCAGGGCCTGGCACTCTCCCCGATGTCAGGCGTGGGTGGTCTCCTGACAAGCGTTTGAATGTGTGTGTGTCACGTCCGTCTGGGCTGAAACCGCTCCTGAACACACACCCACGTAATGACACTGACACGATGCCATCAGGCCCGCCACCGAGCCCAGACAGAGTCCCTGGCAAACACAACCTTTATCTCCCGTTCTCTCAACCTCTCAGCCTTTCTGTTGCTCGCTCTTCCTCTCCGCGTCTATCACTCATTGGTTGAGTACAACCACAGCCATTAACTAGCAATTTGGGCCTGAATGATTATATTTTATGTAATTACGACCATGAAAAACCGAAAGAGGGCTTTGGGAGCGGGCCCGGCTCTTTGGACTCGGTTCATCTGAAAATGAACCGTGTGCTGTAAATTGTAAGTACCTCTGTGGATGTCAGTGCCAGCCAGTCCTACACAGGCGTCACTCATAGACCCCACTCTGTAATTGCCTGCTAGCTGGAGCTGCTGTGTAATTTTTGACGTGGCTCTGTGGCGGTGGCGGCGCTGACAGAATAAGGGACTGGAGATTTAATGCCCAGTCTCAACTTTCTCCCAAAGCTTCTGACGCTCTCTTTCTGCTTCATTGGGGAACCTTTTTTTTTTTTTTTTTTTTTCTGGCGT
>JAOVVB010232832.1:0-10313 GCA_028570985.1 Heterobranchus longifilis
CATTATCTGCACAATAGAGACCTCCTCTCCATTAAAAGTGTGTAATAATGCCCGAAAATTGCATTTGAGTTGTAATTCTGCGAGACCGCACCTCCCTTTTCGACTTTGTTGTTGACCCAGGAGTGCCCTGCAGCAGCATCCACTTCTCCCTGCCTTTTGGTGACGTGACAGCCAGCCAGGTAACGTAACGATAGTGTTTGCCATAAGCCAGTTGCCAAACTAACGTGGCATTGTTTGTCACTGTTGTGAAATTAGACCACTATTAAAACATTTCAATACAGCAGCAGTCAGCCTCTGCCCTCTTAAACTCCGCACGCACGGGCATTACTCTCAGAGGCTGTAGAGGGCTCATTTTTTAAAGCTAGAAGTTGGCAGCTTTCCTTTCATGGCAGCTTGTCGGGAAGGGGCCGAAATAACGCTTGGAAGTTAAGCTACGTTTTAGCGAGGGAAACTGAGGGCCACTGACTGGCTACAGTCTGGTGAGGCTTACTGTTGAAATGCACTGACTCTTTCACTAAGCAGTCTTGATATCATATCATACTGTTTGTCTATTTTAGGGAGATTAACCCTTAATTATCTTACACAACATTGATTTTGCTCATTAGAGCATAATGCCAACCAAATGGTTTCTTTATGTTGTTTTTTTCTTTATGTTTCTTGTTGTTTTTCACAGGCATAGCCTTTTTTATGATGGGATGTTGCTGTTGTTGATGTGCTTGTAGGGTTACCTTACACACCCGTGTATTTTTGACATTTTGCATTGCACAGGGCCACAAACCTTTTCCTATATGTAAGAGACAATCACAGATAAAGCCTAAATTCAACATTAAAAAAAAGGATTGGAGACTTGACGTTTCTCTGTATAGGGCATCAAAATGACCTGATCTACTCGGCCTACTTTGTAGTTGGGAGGGTAGATTGGTTGGTTTATCATTTTATTTATTCAGAGAACAGCCTTTTTCAGTTGTGTGTTTATTTATTGTATAGACCAAGTTTGCACAGTGGCATTGTTTTTTTTTTATTGTTGCCAATGCCTGTCCTTGTGATACAGAAATAGAGAATTGTCTCTGTGTGAATTGATACAGTAATTTTGTAGAAACTTGCTGAGTATTAAACATCTGCATGAGTGTGTGGGTATTGAAATAAATAAATATGTAAGCAAGTACAAGATTGTTATGTTATTTTTTTTCAATAAATAATTATGAGAGGGGTGCCCTTTTTTTCACTTGAGCACCTGCCCCCCAAAATGTCTGTGCACGCCACTGTTATTTGAGCTAACCTACAGTATAACAACTGAAGGCTATCACTAGTGGATAGTCAGCAAGTGTAATACCATACTGTATAAATGACTAAACTTAATTTTCTCAGTCATTCACAAAATCTCTAGGTTGCATAAAATTGTCTTTTTCTCTTGTTGAAGTCAATGTTGGTAAAGGTCTTCCATACTGACCCTTCACAAACATGTCTGCACTTATCAATGTCTTCCAAAACAAATCATATAACTGTAACAAAAACATTTAGCCGTAATGGTTAAAATGCAGTTGAGTCTAACTAAAACTACTAAAGATCATGGCTGATCTGTTGGTCGGAGACAGAATGCAAACCATGGTTTCTGGTGTCAAAGTCAGAAGATAATTTCTTCATTCAACCATTCTGGTTGTGTTAATCCACAATGAGCAACTGAAAATGCGTAAAATATTCTATGATATGTGTTAAAAGCTAAGTGAGAACTGCTAACAAAGCTCTACGAAGCACAAATCAAATTCAGCTTCCCACATTAGGACAAGTTTATCCTCACCTACTGCGTAGATATTAAATTTAACTAGAATTATACATTATATCATAATAGAATGAAGATGCAGGAATGCACAAGTTGTCTGTGTTAAATAAGACCAAGAAACACCCCACTGCAACATCAGGAAACATATCCAACACCGTTTCCATGGACACTTCAGGATCAAAGCCTCCGTGTTATGATGCACCCAGATAACGTACTTAGGTTTGTACTTTTGAATGGCAGTGACCAGGAAGGAAACAAACTTGTTTCCAAACCGAAGCATCTGACACAAGTTAAAGTCTTAATTGAATCAAGCCTACCGTTCCTATGGACAGGGTTTCCCTGAGATGCTATCCGCCGCCGACTGTGATCTCAGAGCAAAACAAAAGGATGATGTCAGTAAGGAAAAAGAAGAGAAAGAAGAAGATATGCTCCCAATTACATGACAGTGTGATAGATTAAAGAGCAAGTACTGCACGTTTCAGGATAAACATGTAGTGCTGGGGCCTCATGGAAATGGCTACTATTGATGAATGAAGAGATTAACTGTGTTTAATGAGCTGACATGACTGTTTCCAGACTAAAGGTGAGGCCTAATTTTGGATGCAGTTTAAAGGATAAGGTTGGTTATAGTGTATATTTTTCTATTCCCATGTAAAGACCAAGTCCAACAACGAACTGATCCTACTAACAAGTACTGTGTGTATCTAAAGCACGATATATCTTATTCCTCTGTGCCATAGAACTACATTGTTGTCCAAAAACTATTAAAAACACATCAGTGAGACACACTGTTACACTGGCAATAGCTGGCTAGAATGTTCCTTCATTACCATGAACACACACGCACACGCACGCACGCGCACACACACACACACACACACACACACACACACACACACACACACACACACACACTCTGTTTATTTTGAATCAATCCCATATACACCACCTTGCCGTAAAATCTCACTAGAGCACCAAATGTGTATTAATCCAAAACTGAAAATAGTCCCCAACAAAGGGTTTGAGTATGTTCGCTACAGTGACCAGCTGTTTTAGGACATTACTGAGACTTTTTTAATAAAATGAAATATATGTGGCCCATTTTTCAAAGTTTTACAACCAATGCCAGCCGTATCCTTTAAAGTGCAGCATTATAGCAGGGGTGCAGCTAACAGCTGCAGTGCTTGTTATGAAACTGTTTCTTGTTGTTGTTGTTGTTGTTGTTGTTGTGATATGATATAATATGATATGATATAAATGTTAAAAAAAAAACTCACAGGATAAGGGCACTATTAAATATTTATGATTGTTAAAAAAACAACTAGAGAATTGTATTAAAATTTCCTAAAAATAAAATAAAAACTCATCTTTGCTGCAATATTCAAAGGAAATAATCTGCTCAACATTCATCCAAATGTCTCGTTATCTGCAGGTATTGTGTTCACTATTTGGGTTAATTGTACAGTTTATCAGTTGTTCTGCACTGAATATAATGAAATATGAATATGGATGAAATATCCATAAAATATGTTACTTAGTCAGGGGTCGTCAGTTTACTCAAGGATAGAAAAGGGGTCCCTAAAGGAAAAAAGGTTGGGAACCACTGACGTAAAGTACGTGTGGATATGGAAGAGAAAGATGGAGCCTTGCTGTGGATAAGACTACAAAATGCAATTTTCTTTCAAAGCCCTCTCCTTCCTCCCTCCAACCACAATCCTTTCCCAGGTGAGTTTTATGCTCAATTCCAAAGATAGAGAAGCAAATCGGACCCAGAGAAATAATTTCACTCTATCTTAGAAGCCACACCACCGGCTACAGAACCGTACTTATACAACAGTCCCCTTTTTGGTCACTCAGCAAATAACTCCAGAGGGATGATGCTGATCAAAGACGCCTCATCAAAGATCATATCCAGACTTTGAAGTGAGGTCTGTACTCGCTCTCTGCTGAAATATTGCTCAATACAGAACAGCAGCCAATCTCTTAGTGTCCCTCTTTTTCTTATTCTTGGTTTGAACATGGCCGAAGCACACATCCATGTCCTTGTATAGCCAGGATCACATTTAAACATAAAATCACAGTAAAAATTCAGATTAAAGCTTCGTCCAAGATTGTTGCTTCAACGACAACATCTCAAGAGATGCTGGAAGTCTGTCCCTTGTTCAGAAAAAAACACGTCTACTCAGTGTGCAAATAAAGAATAAGGAATTTCTGCCAGATCAATATGGACAGGCAGGAGAGCACTTGTCGGGACACTCAAGTGCAAATCTCCCTGATACTTTAAAAGGTGGGGCCAATTTTGAGGTGAAAAGGAGTGTTGTCATGGAAACCAGTCATCTGGACATCTGTAGGAACCCAAACACAGACTGAACTAGACTCTAACGGGCAGACTACATCAACCAGAATTACCTTTCATGACTAACTAGAAGCAGTTTGTATAATATATACAAACATGCCTTCTGGTTTAAATACATGTCCCAGTCACGTCATTAACGTTGCGATTAACGGTGTGAAACAGGAATGATTCGATAGGTTTAGACAACACTGTTGGTATGGTTAGTAAAAAAAACACTGGGATTGCAATAAAATTGCATTAAAAATTACCTATACTTCTGGTTTTGGTACATGTCCCGGTCACGTGATATATGCGTCATATATGTCGTGAAACAGGAGTAATTCGGTGGGTTTAGGCTGCAAAAATACTGTGTTAAGGTTAGTAAAAAATACATGTGACGTTCGTGCGATACTCTCCAGTCAAAGTAATCAACCTAAATTGTGCTCCAGTGTGTATTTGATTGGCCGACGCAGCGCCTTGTTGGATTATGTTGCATTGTCACAAAACTCTTCACAGTAGTCTCATTAAAACTAATGATGGGTTCCTTTTTTTCCTGCTAATGTCTGCTGGCGCGTGCTTCGGTTGTGTTTTACTGCTGGACTGTGGAGTCAGAGTGACCCGTGTCTGTGATGTCTGATGGCAGTGTCACGGCAAACCAATCTCTCCAAAAGGAAACTTAAAACTGTAATAAATAACATCGGGTCTGGGTCATGTGATGGCAGCAATGCAAAGTAGCTCATTCGATCTTCTCCCAAGCCAACAGCACTTGTTGGGGATCCCAGGCCAGATCGGGTAAATAATTCCTCCAGGGTTTTCCTGGTTCTACCCTGGAGTCTCCTCACAGGTCCCGATAATCAATGAAATATGTTTAAAACGAAAGGAAAATGGCACTAAAACACACTGGACTCACCTTACCTTACATTTTGCTTTATTGTGACTTTTTCCTGGAAACATCACAACTTTTTTCTCGAAACATCAAAACTTTTTTTCTCATACAATTATGACTTTTTTTCTTGAAACATTCCTTTTTTTTTTCTCGAAACATTACGACTTTTATCTCAAAACATTCTGACTTTTTTTCTTTTACAAAACAAGTATTTTTATTGCACCACAGATAGGACACTGTATAAACTGCTGTCAATTTGTGTTATAATATTCACAATTATCCCGATAATGGAAATTCACCACTAGTGTTTTTTATCGCGATCCACGATAAAATCCATTATTGTCCCATCCCTACTAACAAGCATATTTTCATGGCCATTGTTGAAACTTTGCTTCTTTTAAAAAAAAAATATTTTTTTTACTAACAAGCTGCATTTGTTTACTGGCGAAAGTATGCCTCGTTGTTTTAATCTTTAGGAATCACCACTCAGGAGATTCTTCAGATTCAGATGTGGTGGCAATGAGCCAAATTAAGAAGTGACACAAAACCAGAAGGACAACATGTAACAGTGAATATTCTGGTCCACTGATATGGTTTTATTTCCCTTTTTCTCCCACATTCTGCTTCTCTGCAGTTCTCCGTTAGCTCTGGCCACCTTGCAGTGATTCTTTCTTCCTCTCTGTTTATCCATCGCTCTGTTTTCTCTCTCTCTCTCTCTCTCTCTCTCTGCTGTTCCCCCTCACATCCATTCCAGGGGGTTAAGTAGACTGTTGACATTTTTGTGGCCGTCGTCGTATTATGTTGGGACTATCAGATTTATACTGACACGGTTCACCAGTGTTACACTGACTACCCTTTTGTCTGCGTGTGTGTGTTTATGTGTGTGTGTGTGTTTTATGGACTTGACCTTGCTAAGAGTGAATGATGTTTGGAAGCAAACCGAGGAATTCCAGCCTCTGAAATTTCCATAATCCTGACTTTAGCTTTTTTTGCGCTCCGACCTCGGAAACAGAGGGGTTGTTCATTTTGGATGCATGCTCTTCCACGTACACACTCCCTTTCTCTTGACTCTCTCACACACATACAGGCATGGAGAAATGGAAAGATGCTAACACATGCACTCACACAAATACATACATTTACACACAATTACAAACAAAGGCATAAAGGCACGTATCCCTGCGCGCACACACACACACACACACACACTTATGGAACACTGAGTTCGCCTGTACTCCAGCTCTCCCAAGTTTCTGATGACATTGTTATGATCATGCTGGAACGATTTAAGCACACACACGCAGGGTCATACGGGAGTGATTGTGCCTATCAAAGCCAGCCTGGGCTTTCAGACTTTGATATAAAAAGGCTCCCCTACTGTTTGACCTCCTCTGTGAATACACACACATACACACACTTTTACTGCGAGTTATAAATTGGCAACAAGGTGGCATATAAACTAGTAAGAGTTGCTGATGTGTCTTTGAAATCGCAACCTTTTTTTCCTGTCGTACATCTATTTTTTAAAATCGTATATCTTCACTCACCCATCAGCCGTGTGTCGAAACAGATTTATTAGGCCCAGGTATGGGATCTGAGTCACAGTGTGAGGGCTTATGGTGGACTATTTAGTATGATTTAACAATGACATATTAATTAAGGGCGTGGGAGTGGAGCGAGGACGTCTCGGTGGTGCGAGGGCCGTGAGAGTGGAGCGAGGGGCGTCTCGGTGGTGCGAGGGCCGTGAGAGTGGAGCGAGGGGTGTGTCGGTGGTGCACTTAAACTTTGATTGATAAAACAGTTAAATTGTGTAACTGACAACTTAATAACCAATTAGTTTTGACACCCCAGGTGCCTTCCTGGGCCCACCCTCTTTTCAGTCAAAATTAATCAACAAAGTTGATGATTTGATTTGATGCCACTATGGACAGTACAAGGATATGACAATATATATCATCAAATGATATAAAAATGTCTATCGTTTATATATTTATCGTAATATCAAATAACCTGCGCCCGAACTGCGTTACGGCAATATTCACGCAATTTGGACGCCACTTTACTTTCTGATCCTTGCAGGGGAGCGAGGCATAGTTGTTAACAGATAAATAATATAGTCTATGGAGGAGCCGTGCACAGTCCCAGATAACACGGATAATGATTAAATGTGGCACATTATCAATTGTTATGCATGTTTCACGTTACGTTTTCATGTGACACTGAATGTAAAGAAAGCAGGTTTAAAACCAGTCCAAAAACTACTCTATGCTCGGTTATTATAACCAATGATACAAAAATAAGCTTCACCATGTGGCTATTTGATATAGACTTTTTTATTTATTAGATTACCAGAAAACATGCTGTATCGTGATGTATATTGTTATCGAGATATGAAATGACCGATATCGGGATAGAAGATTTTGGCCATATCGCCCAGCCCTAGCATAGCCTGTTGCACACATCCAAACACTGTTGAAGGCAGGTGTTGGACCAATAAAAGATTGTAATGAAAACAAAGTAAAGGTCTGCACACTGTAGCTCCCTTACTGTATGTGCAATTTATTGGCACATCCACAAGTAAGTTAGGTTTTGAGCTCATGCTCTTTTCAAAGAAGAGCATTAGTGTGCCAATAAATTGCATGTAAGGGTTTGCAGACCTTTTCTTTGTGTTTTCCTAGAGCCAGGACGACATGATTCATCAGTGACTTCCAAAAACTACTTTTTAAGGTTAGAGAAACATCGTGGTTTGGTTTAAAATGACCTTTTTTTACGCTCTGTATCCCTGCCTGGGATGGAATTGCATTTTTGATTTGACAGGCCAATATTAAAATATTACAATATTTAGCATATACAGTATAACAGGAGCAGCTGCAAATACACCCACTAAATGTATCACAATATGTAATAAGTGTAATGTTAACGGCATGATGCTTCCGAACACAAATTCAAAGCCTCTTTTAAAGGCATTTCAAATTGCCCATTTGAGCATGTGAGTACATCGTGTAAAGTTTCTTTATGAAACAGAACAATATTCTCCTGAGGTACGTTGCCCTCCGTCTATTTTCTGTCCATCCGTCTACACTTTGCCCTTTGGAGCACCTCCACTCCGTCTGTCCTCCGTCTCCAGCCGTCCACTTCTCTCTCCTTAACTATTCCAGTAATGTGGAAGTATTTATATGCTCTCCTGTCTCCCAGTGTGTGTGTGTGTGTGTGTGTGTGTGTCCTGTCCTGTCCTGTGATATTATTATGGTTGGCAACAGTAGCTCTCAGCCTGGCATGGAGGGGAGAATCTGTGCGGGGAAAATGAGACAAAAAGCAAATGAATGAGGCAGAAACAGCCATAAAGATGGGTAGAAGCCTTTTTTGGACTCTTTGTCCACTCTAATATTTCTTCTTCATCTCATTTTTCTCTCCTGCATCTCTCTTAAACGCCGCGATGATGAATGAAATCAACAAAACCTTTTGGCTCTGACAGTGAGCATTTATGTAATGCTGGCGAAGGCCGTGCTCTATTTCCTCTCTTCTCTATCAAGTGAAGAGCCGAGAAACAGTGTCTCCATAAATGATGCTCACTTATTTTAAGCCAACAGCTTAAAAAGACATGTGTTTGGGATTATCATGTGACTCCCTCACTTTGTCATAACATAAAAAATGCTGTAGTGTCTGCATGAATACCAAAGCAGGGCAGACTGTAATGATTTAATGCGAGTATAATTGCAGTAATTGCAGAGCTTATTTTCTTAAATGTATCTCTGTCTTTGTTAAGTGCTCTTTGCTGTGGTGTTTGAGCATCGTACTTCCCAGAAATCACTTGTCAATCAAACACTGTGGGACTGAGACGTCTTGTTTTTTGGGTTTAAAGTCTTGTTTGTCGTCTGTTCCATGAACTCGTGTGGCCGAGAAGAAGTTGAATCACTGGATCATTCACTGGAGATTTAAAGTCTGAGACAATAACCGTGAAGTCGTAATGTTTCGAGAAAAAAGTCGTAATGTTTCGAGTAAAAAGTCGTAATGTTTCAAGTAAAAGGTCGTAATGTTTCAAGAAAAAAGTTGCAGTGTTTTGAGAAAAAAGTTGCAATGTTTCAAGTAAAAGGTCGTAATGTTTTGAGAATAAAGTTGTCATGTTTTGAGAAAAAAATCGTAATGTTTCCAGTAAAAAGTCGTAATGTTTCCAGTAAAAAGCAAGGTAAAGTAATTCCAGTGTGTTTTAGTGCCATTTTTAGCACATTTAATTGATTATCGGGATAATATTGTGAATCTCAATTATTTTGGCCAGGATAATCGTGCCATGAACTACCTAAAGTAGGACAGTTGGCAGGTATGGTGTCTTGCTGAAACACTCAGGAAATGATCGACCAAATCCTCTTTAAAGCAGGGTCTTTGGTTTGTCACTTTATCCACCTTTTGTTCCTTTTTTCTTCTCAACTTGGAATCTCCGGGCCACGACTCCCCATCTCTGTACATATTGAACCTGCACGTTAAAAGGCTTAAATACACTAATAAATAGCACTCGGCGATGAAAATCTGCCAAACTCGGGGAAACGCTCAGCAGCATTTCCACAGAAAAAAAAAATATGGAGGAGGGAGAAGCCAGGCCGTAAAGAGCCACTCCGCCTGCGTTAGGCCGTACAGAAGATCTGTTTCTCTCTTTAGCCGAGTCATTAGCAAAGACAGGCCTTTATGATCTGTTTATGACTGAAACACTGAGTCTGGATGTGTGTGTGCGTGTGTGTGTGTGTGAATCACAGACAGAGAGAGTGCTTGTGTTCACCATCATGAATGAAACATGTTATTGGAGGGTCATACACTAAGTGAGCGTGTGCAGGTCAAATATCTAAAGTATTGGCATGCTCAAGCATTAAGGGACAATGAACTTATAGGAAACCTGTGTGTGAGTGTGTGAGTGTGTGAGTGTGTGTGTTTGTGTTCCAGCACAGCGAGCCATGTCTTTAGTGCAGACAGATGCTGAATCCATTGACGGATAATTAAAGCAATAACTGGCTCTTTACAGAAATGTTGGCCATATCCACTGAATTCTGCTTCCTGCCAATTAATATCATTCAACAGACTGTGGGATAGAGAGACATCGACACAAACACAGGAACAGAGAGAGAGAGCGGGAGGATAGAGCGGATAATTACTTATCAAAGAATAAAAATAATGAAAAATAGGATTTTTTTTAAAGCGGTTTGTCCCTTGTGACCCTCTGAGGCACGTTTTCAAACTTTTGTCTGCTTTTTATTTGTGTGTGTGTGTGTGTGTGTGTGTGTGTGTGTGTGTGTGTGTGTGTGTGTGTGTGTGTGTGTGTGTGT
>JAOVVB010232833.1:0-10313 GCA_028570985.1 Heterobranchus longifilis
CACACAGGCTATATTTGGACAGAGCTGATGTCACAAGTGGTTTGAGCGATGAGCCTATAACTGTTGGAGTCGGTTTGTGTAACAGTCTGACAAACCCTCCGGTGACAGACTGGGATCTGCTGCTACTGGCTGACACAACACAA
The DNA here is from genome assembly GCA_028570985.1 of Heterobranchus longifilis. NCBI lineage: Eukaryota > Metazoa > Chordata > Actinopteri > Siluriformes > Clariidae > Heterobranchus > Heterobranchus longifilis. The sequence continues at coordinate 144 of JAOVVB010232833.1, forward strand.
AGTAAGTGCTCTTTAGTTTGTCTTTTATACACCACCTGTCTTTAAATCTGTGTGTGAGATAAACAGAACTACTGCATATTTTTAAATTCAAGATTCAAATGGTTTCCAAATGTTTCTTATTGCATCACAGGGAAATGTGCATAAAGTGATTTTCTATTTAATGCAAGCAAGCATCAAAAGGCATAAAATATATACAAATATAAATATGTTTTAGTCAGAAGGAGCCTATAATACACATTTGTATGGATGTATGTATATAGATGATGAATATATATGATGTCAAATTAAAAAATGAAGGGTTAATTTGCAAAAACTGATCAAAGCTATTCTTAAAATGAATAAACCAGCACCAGTTTGATCAATACTCCCTTGAGTGGGGAAAAAAAAAAAAAAATGAAAATCCAAAAAACAAACACAACATAAAAAATAACAAGATTTTGGAAAATAAATTTAAAAAAGGAGATATTGTTATTTGCAGATTAACCCTTCAAATGGATCTAGAGCTGAAACAACCAATTGACAGAAAATTAATCTGCAACTATTTTGATAATTGATCCATCATTTGTCTTTTTTTTTTCAAGCAAAAATGCCAAATATTCTCTTGTTCTAGTTTGTCTAAAATACAATGATTTGCTACTTTTCTTTGTTATGTGATAAGAAATTGAACTGTTTGTGGCTTCTGAGGAATTTATCTGACATTTTATAGACAATATTAATCAAGTGATCAAGAAACTAATTGGCAGATTAATTGGTAATACAAATAATTGTTAACTGCAACCCTATTTGTGACTCTTTATTTATATCAGAGTAGAACTGATTAATGATAATGTAAATTATAGATTACATAGAATTAACAATACTTAAATGTTTTTCTCAAAATGGTGACTCTTCAAATTCCTAATTCTAGTAGTTTATGCTCGGTTGTGTTAAATTCTGACATTATGTACTGAGACATTGGCAAGTGTCTGTGCTGCTGTCTTTTAGCTAGGTCTTTGTAGTTAAATAAAGGTTAATTACAACAAATATTGCATGCAAATGATGGATGACTGGCTTACCCTCGCCAACCATAACAATAAATCAAATGTTGTATCTGTGTTGATCCAGGTAATCACCCTACACTATGTATCACCTGCGGGTGCCTGTGCTTCTCCTCATGCTGCTTGTGTTGCTGCGCTGCGTCACCGCTGCCCCAGGCTACAGGTAAGTGTGGCTTCTGTGGCTGTGTAATGACTTGTAAAAAAAAAAAAAAAAGTGGTCTAAGATTATGAGCAGAGTTTAATCGGGGGCAAGCAATTAACTTATGCAGGTTTCACTTTGCTGAAATGTAGATGATATCAGATGTGAGGTCAGCAGACAAGCAGCTGAATATCACGGAGATTGTGCGATAAGCAGAGCTGTAATGTTGTGTGTGAGGAGCAGCAGGGCACTGATATCTCTGGAGGTGGAAGCCAATTGTGCTCGTGTGTGGGAAAGTGCTTCATTGTGCAACTCGTGGGGAGCTAAGTGCCCACTTTTTCTTCTCGCTCTCGGGACTATAGTGGATGTTTTGAAGAGGGTATAATCAGCTATCAGTGTGAAACGGTTTGGCCCTTTTCCCCTCTGTGATTCAGGTACTTCAGTCCCAGCTCATCCAGCGAGCAGGAAAGTGCTCTCCCAGACGGTGACGGCTGGTTAGCTCCCGGGCTCATCGCCAACCCATTCCTCGGCCTCATGGGCACGCGGCCGCAGAGAGGGCTCACAGCCATGAACAGGTGACGGCGTTTACAGAAATCAGCAGCTGTGTTAAAGGTCCCATATTGTAAAAGTGACACTTCCATGTCTCGTTTAATTATAAAGCAGGTCTAGGTGCTATATAAATACTGTGAAAATATTCAAGTATTCAGACACTTTGCCTTTAAATGAGCCGTCAGGACTTCTGTAAGGTTGTGATGTCATATATATGCAGCTACAGTGCCGTTACAGTCGTTCCCCGGCTGCAGTGCAGAGACGCAGAGAGCGCAGACGCTGAAGACGCTGAAGACCCGGAAACACTGACCAATCAGAGCACACTGGGCTTTTTCGGGGGGGGGGCTTAAAGAGACAGGTGCTAAAATGGAGCGTTTCAGACAGAGGCTGGATACAGGGATATTCAGACAGACAGTATGAGAAAAATAATGTGTTTTTTTGAACATTAAAGTATGTAAACATGATGAACAGTATGAACTTGAAAATGAGCAGAGTATGTGACCTTTAATTTCGATAAAAAATGACCAAGAAATAGGAACGCAATCACATATTGTCCTAAAAAGTAATGCCTTTTTTAACCAGTATTTTGGTTATAGTTTACTTACACTAATTCCAGGGCTATCCCTCCGTTGCCAACAACAACAACAACAACGATTGTCTGAGCTTTGGATAACCGCTTCTGAAACATAAAAACAGGGAGAGCTTTTTTTATTAGTAGAAATAGACATGTACAGTATGAACCTGAAAATGGGCATAATATGGGTCCTTTTTTCTCTCTTTCATTTACAAAAAAAAAGAAAAGAAAAATTATAATACAAAACAATTCCTTTAAATCCTTATTACTGTACGTGAAACATTGTATCTATGAGTGTTGTCGTGATGCTTCTGCACTTTCTCTCCAGCCACCACATAGAGAAGAGGAAATGCAACACAGCCACATGCGTCACCCAGAGGCTAGCAGACTTCCTGGTGCGCTCCAGTAACACTATCGGGACCGTCTATGCACCGACCAACGTGGGATCCGCCACCTACGGCAAGAGAGAGCTACTGCAGCCTCCCAGATACCTGCCTCTCTAGTCCCGACTGAGGAGCCTCCCTGTAAACACACATCTTACGTAACAATGATTGTGAGAATGATGTTACTAATGATGATTGATGATGATTACCAACAGAGTGTCGTCCTGTTTATTTTATAAACTTTAAGAAACAGTGCCTTTAATTTAAACCATCAAAGTCAATATATGTTTTTTTTCTGGCTTTGTGTGTGTGTGTGTTGTGTGTTAATGCTCTTCCACAATGATGTGAATATAACAACACATCAAAGTGAATAATAAAACAATAAATAAAAGAAAACACATGTAAAGCCATATGATATACATGTTATCTGTTGATTTTGATAATAAAATTGTAAAAATATATTTTTGCAAAATCTTGATGCGTTTTAAGCTACATTATTGCATATCATGACAACTGCATGTAGGAGCTATATGAGCTGTTGGCATATCAACAGCTGGCAGTCCTACATGAGATTAAAACGATTATTTACAGGTTTGGTAACCAGCACAAACTACAGAATCTTATTTTGTGCACTTAACCTTTATTTACAAGCAGTGTACATGGGTCACATAACATAAATAAGCATCACATCAGACTATCTCATAGAGGCGTCATGTCTTGTACACACCGGATGCGAATAAATTAATTAATTTGCGCGAATGAATTACATGTAAAGTCAATGTAAAGGCGATTAGACGCGAGTTCCGGTCATGCACCGCAAATGGCGAACGTTGGGACTACTCGCGCGAATGAAGCGATGAAAACAGAAGATTCCAGCGTGCAGCCTCGCGCGAATTATGCGAGTAGATTAATTTATTCGCATCTGGTCTGAACACACTGTTAGACATATGCACCAGTTAACATTTGTTTTAGCCAATACATGTGTACTCATAGACACTCACATCAGTACACATGACTCCAAATTATATGTCCAACTCATCTCCCCCAGAAGTTGTGTCTTTAATTGGAGCTTGGCTGTTACACTTTCCATCAGATATACTTTTTTTAACCTTTCTCTCCATTGTTGAACAGTTGGAGGCAAACTACAGAATCAACGTGCAAACAAAAGAGACATCCAGTAGATCAGATGATTAGTTACATTAATCAGCTGCTGTAGTGTCATGTTGCCACGGGCAACCTAAGAGTCCCTATAAGCTACGTGTGTTAAGTGTTGACCTATAGACCATTGCATGGCTGAGTCATTGTCTGGGAACATGGAGGCCTAAAAGACACTGATGTCCACCTAAACTCACTGAGTCCACCAGTCTGTTCGTCTTTCTTGCAGAGTTAGACGAGAAGATTGATACCGCTATTGTGTCTGTACGGTCAGGGCCGGCCCGAGCACTTTTGGAGCCCTTGGCGAAATCTGTTCAGAAAACGTATGAAAACTCTCCAAAGACATAAGACACGGCTACTCCGTTCCACAGTCTGCAGAGCTGGGTAGTGATGGGCAGACTGACTGTTTTCATGGTATCGGTTCTGTCGATTTGATACATGTAAATGAATCAGACCTTTCCAACCTCTCAAGTTGTACATGCATGTTGGACAGCTACTGCCAGCCCCACAAAACTTCTCTTTTTCTTTTGTCTTTACCAGTCACTATGTATAAGTTTACATTAATAAAGCTAAAACTATGACATAATAGCAAAATTCAGTTGCAATAGCAACACTACTAAATACCCATATAGGCTATATTGGTTTTCAGGTGAAAAAAGTGATTTGGGGTTTAATTACTCTAACCAATCTCACTCCTCATGCCTAAACCTCAACAACCTAAACAACCCCACTAACAAAGGCAACAAATAGCCAATCAGAGGCAGGATAGGGCGGGTCATGACTTCATCATCTTAGGGTATATTTGGGGTGTATATTTTTAGCTTAGCTTTGGATAAAGACTTGAAACATTCGTGATTTATACATCAGTCAGACTTTTATGTTGTTTGAGACGTTTTGTTGTTTCTTATATCCTATGTCTTATTGTTCCAAAAGTGTAGATAGACACATTTTCTTTACAATAAAGTTTGCATTGATTTATGACGGGTTCATTTTGACAGCAGATTTTTACATGAATGTAAGTATTAGTAGTTAATTAAAACACTTAGCATTTACAGTCCAATAAATATAGTCAGGTTCATTAATTGTGAGTCCATGTGATCAATTATGGAGGCTGTCCATTTTCTGGGGCTCCCCGTTACAAATCTCAATGTAACCCCTGGTTACTGCAAGTATCTCATCTATGCATTATGTTAACAATTTAGTGGATGTTTTGTGGAATTTGGCTGGCTTTTAAGTAAAGTAAAAATGGGTCGATTAATTTCAAAAGCAGCATGGTTTCAATATAGCCAAGGGCAACACAGTCTATTGAAATGCATCCAAACAACATCCACTTTCTTTTCAAAAAGTATGCTGCGTACATTGAATACAGTCTGTTTTTACTAAATAACCAAACACCATTTATCCAAATGCCTTTATGTTTGTGATCACAGTACTGTATTACATAAAGTCATATGTTCCTGTAGGGGTTATTCGGGGTAACGTAATGAAAAGCAAGAGGGGAGGTATGACGCACAGCATTAACCTGCATTTGATTAACAGTGACCCAATCATCTCAGACACTGACATCAATACTCCAATGCATGGTTAACACCGGCATAAAAGGTTTTTCAAAAATAGAACAAGTGCCGGCTTTTGCTGATGAATCCAAAAACAATGCAGCCATTATCCGCCAAACACCCTGACAGAGAATGGGGATCGTGTCAAGATCTGTCGATTATTTCATGTAAAATCACAAATGGCACTCAGCTGCTACCAACTGGTGAGTTGTTTATCACTGCAGTAATGACGGCGGATGAATGTTTTGATGGAATTTTAGATCTGATTCATGACCCGGCGACCACATTACTCTCTGACATTAAAGATACAATTGTGATCCAAATATAAACAAGAGAATTGCCCTACCACCAAAATTCAAAACAAAGGACTGTAACCTGCTCCCACTGCAAAGTTGAGTTACAGGTTGTTTAATGCAGAACCAGACAACAAATGTTGTTAAAAGCCCAATTCTTCTTTTTGTATACCAGCTAAATTCATCCTGTAATAATTGGCATTCGCATTTTGTGTGTTTGTCAATAAAAATTATATATGGGCCACTTTTCTGATATATTAGAACCAGAATCAGAATCACCTTTAATGGCCAAGTATGAATAAACATAACAGGAATTTAACGGCTTTCAGTAGCCTATAGCTCAAGGACAAACAGAAGGTTTGGTAGTGTGGTACATATCCAAGAATGTACAGGAACAAATAATTCTGTAATAAGTACATACTTAATGATACATCATTTAATAAGTTGCTCTATGCAGATGTTGTTAATGTGCCTCTATTGATGGACAGAATATGTGCAATATATCGGCTTACTGTATATTAACATTTGACAATAAAGAGATATTATGATATTGCTAGCATCAGAAAATATTCATCTCTTATAGGTCTACATAAGTAATGAGAGCACAGGGAAATAATTGAGTGCGATTTAACTAGCACTGCAGATGTGGGGAATTTACTTATGTTTAAATGTTAAATTAATGTTATATTCTAGGCTGAACATTATTGATTTTGGGAGACTATTTAGGACTAAAATAGAGAATCAAGACACAAGCATACTTATGTATTATCGTATATATTATCGGCACTATGAGGTATTCTTGCTTCCATAGTCATGGGTGCCACAAACGCAGATCAAATACCTCAGCTTATTAAGCGCGTCCCTCAGTGCGTGCGCTTGGAAAACCTTCCTGCTGCTTGCCGTAGTTAATTGTAAACACGGAAGTTACGTTGCATCAGTACTCTATTTTCATCATGGTTTTCATGTGCTAAAGGATATTTTGGTCAGCTAGCTACCACAATAGTTTTCTAAGAGCATTTTGACACTCTTGCCAATTACCAATTGTGTCTTATATGTTTATCAACGTGTCCGTGCAGAGAGAAAAGGAATATAGCAACCATTCTGACTAAAAATGCAAAGGGAGCTAGCTAGCTAGTGTTAGCTGGATACTGTTAGCTTAGCAATTTTCCAAAAGGAATGGCAGATAGAAAAGAGAAAACATTTCGGTTTGTGATCGTGGGAGGTGGCATCGCGGGTGTGACATGTGTTGAGCAGGTGAAAATGAATTGATAAGTAAGACGTTAGGTATACAGAATAAATCTATTAATCAAGTTAACGTTACAGAGGTTGTATTGCTGTAATGCATGTCATTAACATTAACCTATATCTTCTTTGACAGCTGTCATCACAGATTCCGTCAGCTGACGTGGCTCTGATTACAGCAGGTCCCCATATCAAGGCAGTGACCAACTATAAACAGGTCAGGGTGATGATGATGATAATGATGATGGTGTTCCTGGGGAGCATTATTAGGCCATACACATATTGTATATGTGCACTAACAACAGACAGGGATATTAAAACTGTTTTATTTGTCATATCCTCATTTGTAATAATTTGTCAATCACCTGTCATTCTACTTAATTTGCACTGATAATCTGCACCCTTTCCCTTGCCCTCCTTGACAAGGTGTCCAAGACACTGGAAGAGTTTGATGTGGAGGAGAGACCATCTAGTGTTTTGGAGGAGAAGTTTCCCAACCTGACTGTCATCCACTCTGCTGTCAAATCACTTCATACAAAATCACATGTAAGTAGTTGTTTTGCAGAGTTAGAATAGAAACTGATAGATTGTAATGGTGTGTATTAATACAGTACTTTTGTATTTTATGTTATGCTGTGTTGTTGTTTCTGGTTTGGTATTCTAGATTAATAAGAAATTGTGACTGCTTGTGATATTTGTATGTAAGTAGCGTAAACCACACATGCGGTAATTCCCCATTAGTTGTTTACTGACTATAATGTTATAACTGCAATAACATTCAGACAGTGATCTCCTGCAACATATCTCTTTTGGTGACTATTATCTGTCTGCTATCGCCACCTTGTGGACACATGTGGTTACAGCATGTGGGCAAAGTACAGTGTAATAAAACTGTGATTAGACTGAGTTTTATGTCCAAAATCCAACACCAGTTTGTGAAAAGGGAAATTACTTTCCCAAAGTGAGAAGAGATAAACAAAATTGAAAGCTTGGTATGAAAATGAATCACTATTTACCTTTTTTTCCCTTTCTATTTTCAGTCTGTGGAAACGGCAGATGGCCGTGTTTTTGGTTATGAGAAGCTGTGTATCTGCAGTGGGGGCAGACCCAAGCTCCTAACCCAGGACAACCCTTATGTCCTGGGGATACGGGACACAGACAGCGCCCAGGTACAACCCCATCACTCTGAATGTTTGTACTGTTTTTGACATGCACACACAGAAGACACTGTCTTACAGTAGTCCAAAGAAAAAGAACATCCTACAATTCTATTTTGTTTGTGTTTTGTACTGTGCACCATTTTTTCCATCACTTTATTCCTGTGAATGTGATGTTCCTGCTAAGCTACAGTAAATTACACAGCAGTGGGCCTCGACCTTCTCAGTCAGGGGTTAAACAAAGCAACACATGTTGATGCTTACAGTAACAGCTCTCCCTGTTTTTGTGTTTCAGGAGTTTCAGAAGCGGTTATCCGAAGCTAAGAGAATCGTTGTTGTTGGCAACGGAGGGATTGCCCTGGAATTAGTGTAAGTAAACTACAACCAAAATACTGAAATGTTCCTTTTTAGGACAATGTCATTTTTATCGAAATTAAAGGAGACATATTATGCTCATTTACAGGTTCATACTTGTATTTTGGGTTTCTAATAGAACATGTTTACATGCTTTTATGCTTTTATTTCATGCTATTATTTTTCTCATACTGTCTAGTTGTCGACTGATATTGGTTTTTCAATGGCCGACACCGATATTTAGAGAGCAGGGCGGCCGACCGATTAATCAGTCTATCCCTAATACTGTCTGTCTGAATATCCCTGTATTCACCCTCTGTCTGAAACGCTCCATTTTAGCGCCTGTCTATTTAAGCCCCCCTCCCAAAAAAGCCCAGTCTGCTCTGATTGGTCAGCATTTCTGGGTCCTCTGCATCTGTGCTCTCAGCGTCTCTGCACTGTCATTGCAGCTGGGGAATGACTGCAGCAGCACTGTAGCGGCACTTTCTACCTATATGTAATATAGTTGTGACATCACAACCGAACAGAAGTCCTGACGGCTCGTTTAAAGGCACAGTTCCTGAATACGGACTGTGTGCATTTCTCCACGAATTGAGCGTTTTTATACTTTCACAGTATTTATATAGCACCTAGACCTGCTTTATAAAAAAAAAACAACAACTTGGAAATCTGATCTTTTACAATATGGGGACTTTAAAATGTGTACATTTTTCCTAGTGTGTCTGAACATGTTGTGTTTTTAGGTATGAAGTGGAGGGCTGCGAGGTGATCTGGGCTGTGAAGGACAAGGCCATAGGAAACACCTTTTTTGACGCCGGGGCGGCACAGTTCCTCATCCCATCACTGGAGGCGGACAAACCAGAAAGAGCCGCTCCCTGTAAGAGACCTCGCTACACCACGGAGGAGCCGGCACCCGGAGGGTCCCAGACCTTCACAGCAGGTCTTCATCTTTTATTCCAATGCCTGACACGTGAATCTCTTGTCTTCTCTTATGCTACAGCAGAATCTGTTCCAAGATCATCATATTCTTGTTTTTGTATGTGAATTTCCAGACAGAAACACAGGAAGGCATGGTTCTGGTCCGACAGAGACCGGCAGTGCCCTCGGACCAGACTGGCACGAAGGGATAGTTCTACGAGGAGCAGAGCAGGTGAGATACAAGCTGCTTCTCAAAGTCAAGGACGCTTCCTTGGTAGGACGGGTCGGCTCCTACAGAGACATTCAGAGAACACGTAAACAGGCTAATCAGTCCGCGTCATTGCATCATTGCAAAGGCCCCGCCTTCAATTCTTTCATCATGTGTATTCCAAAATATTTTGGATTGACGTGCAAAACTTTCTATCGAAAAATCAAAAATCGAAATGGTCAAATGGTCATGCTTTATGGTAATAATACTTTTTATTTATTTTGAAAGTGACTCAATGGACAAAAATGTTTTAAAGGTTTTTTAATTCAACTGTTTATAATTTTTGGCAAATTCTATAAACATGAAATGAAATGGACCAATAAGAAACCAAACTTTAACTTATCTCTGATTGATATTAACCTCTATTAGAATTCACTAGTAAAGATTAAAAAAAAAAAGCCCAAACAATATTTGAAACATATGAAATTATCGAGTATATATAAAATTATAATATATTACATTTATTATTATTATTATTATTAGTAGTAGTAGTAGGAGTAATAATAATAATAATAATAATAATAATAATAATTAAATTTCATATA